>CALNVZ010001506.1:70637-106089 GCA_940671915.1 Paracentrotus lividus
TTACCACACATATTCCGGTGGTATGAGGTATTCCTGTGGTAATTTGTGTGGTAAAACCAGTTACCACAGGAATTACCACAGGACATTTTTGTAAGGGAATGGCCAAAATAATGTTGCAGAAATTAGAAATAACAAATTGTTGGAAGTGCTACAAAGAATAATTTTCACTGAGCAATTAACATTCTAGGAGCTTTATTTTGTAAATCGGAGCAAAAAGTATGCTTTTCATGAATAGCATGTATAATGAGAAGGACACAATTTTCGGAAATATCAACTTTGCAGTTACGCAGCTTACGCTGCAGGAAACGTGCATGCCAATTTTCGTCCCGACCGCATTAGATTGGATACAGGCCTGTATTTTATATACTGTTTTATACCTGTACACGTAACTCGTCTTTTTTTCTCTCTCTCCTTCTACATGCAGGCAAAGACTATAATGACGGATCTTGGTATTAAATCTGAAGAACAGGTTGGGGTTCTCAAGTTTTGTCATGATGTAGGCGACATCATATACCACCAAGGCTGTGATCTCATTGTGTTAAACCCGCAGGTTTTGAACAGCTACGTCAGTAACATCATTACAGTAGTGGATGAACCAAAGCTGGTATGATTCGTGTACCATGACTGTCTAATTTATTTCACATCATTTTTGTGAATTTCAGTACTCATACATGTATCTCCCAAAATAATTCTTTCATAAAATCTTCCAATTGAAGATGCTAGTACTAGATGTTCTTATGTTACATCAAATCAGTTTTGAGAAACAGAGGGTTAAAAGTTTTGAATATGTCCACAAATCATGTTTCATATCATATAGATGTCAAACTTTCAGATTGACATTGTGTCATGTATAGGAATGTTTTTATGCATAATCTAGGAATATAATACTTATTGATTTTCTATAATCAATAATCAATTAACTGCACTTAGGAACTTTTAGCTCTATAACAGTGCACATAGGAACTTCTAGTACTGAAAAGTCAACATCATAATGAAAACAACATTACATTTAGATATTTATGGTAATCATTTTCACTTAGCAGATACCAAATAAGTACAGCTCATGTTATTTCCATTCTGAATATTTTACAGACATATTTAAAGATATTATTTTCATTAAAAAAATTAATATATAGAAAACTATATACCTGAATCTCTTTTTTTTTCTTGATGGATTTTTGTTTCCAATCTTCTGGATTTCTTCTTTTTCGTTTTCCTGCTACTTTTGGCAATTTTTCAAAAGAATTATTTGGCTCAAAAATATCTTCTACAACCTCCATGTTGTTCAAAAAGGATCTAATTTTGCTGTCTCTAGGCACTACACACTGCGTATACATGTCTGTGTGCATTGAACAGATCATGTGACTTGCTATGCGTGTATTGATTGGCTGGTCATGTCACATAGGTACTTCTAGTTCTAGATGACTGCACATAGGAACATCTAGTACTAAAAAGTTGCTTTGTGCAAAAACAGTGGGGTGCCAATTTGACCCTTTGTAATTAAAATATTGATTTATAAATACTTACAAGTTAAAGTACACATACTAACATGTTGAAAATTACGAATAACTCAATTTGGCCAAAATGTAACATACGAACATCTAGTACTAGCATCTTCAATTATACTTCTAAATGGATCACTAATAAGCACGAAATGTGTAAACTAACAGGCTGATTGCTGGTGACTTTATAAATCCATTAAAGACCGTGGACGGAGTAAATACAACCTAATATCGATTTAAAGCTAAGTAGGCGTATAACATAAATACCAAAAAAAATAAATTCAATTTTCATAACAGTATTCATAAAAGGTGATCGAACCTCAACCAGGCCATCCCTCCAAAATACTCGACAAGTTACCCCTATTTTAATGGCGCGGTTGATGACGTCAAAGAATGTTAAGGGAACGCTACGGCCAGGCATGATTGGGTTTAGCCTTTAGAAACACGTTTGTATTGCTATGTCAGAACAATAGACCCATGTGTGCTAGAATTCTATTGTTATGGAACGAAAGGGCAAATTCATTCAACATTTAGCTTTTAGCATTCCGTTAACATTTTTTGACGTCATCAGCCGCGCCATCAAAATAGGCGTACCTTTTCGAGTATTTGGGAGGGATGGTCTGGTCGGGGTTCGATCACCTTTTAATGAAATACTTTCTAGATGGACCATAAAAACGCTTAAATTGGGAATTGTTGTATTATGAAAAAATATTAGCTTTCGTTTTTATATGTGATTTGGGTTTTCATTTCTCGGTCCGTTCTGGGACTTTAAGCTTTTTGTGAATTTGCCCCTATCAACGGGATTCCTATCAATGTAATTCATGATGATTGCAAACCCCATTCTCTGTATAAAAAAACAAATGTTTTCATATCGCCGTGCCGTCACAGTGATCTGTTTTTCAATGACGGTATTTCCTAATGCTCAAACCTGAATGCCAAACAGGGTCCAATATTCAACCTTTACTGTACATTTGTAAGTCGTGCTAGCCACAGATAGCATAACCAAACATAACAAATTAATTTTGTTTTATATTCAGTTTTCGTTTATTTGTTTATTTGCTTTGTTTGTTTTGTTTTGTTTGTCTTCTATTTTGACCTGAGTTGCCTCTGAAGAAATGAAAATATATAGATATTCATGTTTTCACTTAAATTTACATTTACGTTAAGTGGAAAGGAAAATTCAATATGCTGTATAATCGGAAAACAAAGATGTGAAATATATTTCTCAAGTCAATATAATTTCAGCCTTGTTGAATTTAGACAGGGAAGCATGGACACAAATGGAGAAAACACATTAAAACAGGAGTTTTGGAGTTTACTCTACTTAAGGATGTTTGGACAAAGCTTGTAGGAGAAATCAGCAATTTTCCTATACGTATGTTGATTGACATGATGGTGAGGCTAGACCTTATATACCAACCTCCATCCGGCTCGAAATTTAAGGTATGCATAGATATTTTCACTGATAAAATTATGTATCAAGTCTGAATTATATTTTATTGTCTTGCATTATGTTTACGTGTTGCCCTTACATCCATCCCACTTTCGTTCTCAAGATACATGTAACTTAAGAACCATTAAATGGGTCATCTTCATACTTGATACACGTGTACATACAGGCCCGTAAATCCTAGTTACGGGCCTGACATACTGGGTGACAATGATCTGATTAGATTTTTGGGTCATGATGTCAAATGTCACAGAGGTCAAGAAAATTGCTTGTGCTCATGATAATCAAGAACCTTTTGACTGTACATTTTCATTCTCAATTTACAGTGGTGGCCAAAATTATTAGAACACCAAGTAAATTTAAATGATTTTAGTTGTTTTCATTCAGTTGACCATTTAAATACCTTTAAAATGCCTGGAATATCTACAAAAGTCATTATTATAAAAAAAAATGCCTTCTAAAAAATATACATTTACAAGGAGTGTCTTCGTTTAATGAAAAAAATAGTCATAACCTTCAATAGGCATGCTTATTTTGGTCATCTCAGCGCCAAGGGAGGGGACGAATCCACTCCTCCCCATTTGACAAAATTTTCTGAAACTTGGCAGGTATTTGAGATATATTAGAATAAATAAGCCTGCTAAGTTTCATACTTCTACCTCAAATACTTTTGGAGCATGTTTAATACACAAGTCTATGGGGAAACCAAAAACGCATAGCACAACTATTATTCATGCTACGCATTACCAGATGGTCGAAACTATATAAATTTGGTATCAAAATATACGTAAGACCCTATGCTAAAAAGTTATGAAAGCTCATGGCACACACACGATATCTTTAACCTTATTTCCTTATTTTTATTTACATGTATGAACTAGGGCATTGATAATCCCATACACTTTATGTAGGTTCAGGTGTTCTAATAATTTTGGCCACCACTGTATGTATACTGGTTTGACAGCAAACTGATTAGATTGTGGGGTCACGAGGTCAAAGGTCACATAGGTCGATAAATAGCGGAAAATAGCTTGTTCATATTAGGGTAATTTTCTTGAAATGGGTCGCAAAATTTGAGTTTTCAGCAAAACTTCGTACATTTATTGTTTGTAGGCCTTACATTTGTATTGCACAGTTTTATTTTAAAAGCAAGACCTAATGACCACCAGTGTGTATCGGCTGTCATAGTCCAAGTGCTGTAAAAAGTACATGTAGCCTTATAAATATACTTTTGGAGATAAATATTAATATTACAGGATATATTTCAGTATAAATTATTCTAATTTACTCAGGAGAAAAATACATTTCATGCAAATGGGTTACAAAATTATTCATTTGTCTCCAATGGTTGTTGTTTTTACAATTCACAAACTGTTGTCTGTAATTTTTATGCCTCCGCCACCGAAGGTGGTGCCGGAGGCATCATGTTTTCGGGTTGTCCGTCCGTCCGTCCGTCCGTACGTCCCGCTTGCTCGTTATCGCGATATCTCAAGAACCACTTGAGATATCAACTTCAAACTTGGGGATAGTATGTACCACCATACGAAGATGATCTGCTTAGATTTTGGAGTATGTAGGTCAAAGGTCAAGGTCATGGAGGTCAAAAATAGTGAAATTCTATGTTTTGAGATCGTTATCGCGATATCTCAAGAACCGTTTGAGATATGAGCTTCAACCTTGGGGATAGTATGTACGACTATAGAAAGATGATCTGATTACATTTTGGAGTATGTAGGTCAAGGTCACGGAGGTCAAATAGTGAAATTCGATGTATTGAGTTTGTTATCGCGATATCTTAAGAACCATTTGAGATATGAGCTTCAAACTTAGGTGTAGTATGTACCGCCATAGGAAGATGATCTGATTAGATTATGGATTATATAGGTCAAAGGTCAAGGGTCACTGAGGTCAAGATGTGAAAATCCATGTATTGAGTTTGTCATCGCGATATCTCGGGAACCAATTAAGATATAAACTTCAAAATTAAGGGTAGTATCTATCAGTAGTCCGGTATTAGGTTTGGGGTCACAAGGTCAAAGGTCAAGGTCAAAAAATGTTATTCTATAGAGCAAAAAGAATAGATGAATGTGCGATATTTTTCTGATCTGGCAATGGCGGAGGCATATATTTCGACCGCGCGCGGTCGAGGATTCATCTTGTTTTTATTCACTGTTGGTTGGACTTTCTACAAGAACAGCTTTCAGCTTAAAAGGGTGTTCCACCCATAAGTGAAAATAAATAGATAAATGACTAAAAATAAATGACTAAATTGAGAACAAATAAACAAATAAATTATGAAAGTATAAAGTATGAAAATTAATCACATTCTATAAGTGTTTGGTATTTCCATAAAGTAGGAAAATCAGGCTTTCTTCTGCAATTTTATTTTCATCTCATTTGGTGCTTTAGATCTTAAGATATGACTAGTCTACTATAGTCAAGAAAAAATGTACTTTGCGCATGCTTCTCTATAGGTTTCGGACATAATAGCCATGAATTCAGCGCACAAAGAGAATAGATGTGTGTAACTTTGTTTAGCTCATCGCCGCACAAAATTTAGCATAACTTTTGTTTTACAAAAACAAATTATACAAAACAAATTATTACTGTTTATCGTCCACCACCGTCAAAGAATAATACACTGTAGTGCTACCATGACCAAGTTCTTCCAGGAATTTTCAGCCTTGTTGGACAGATATTCTCTCTTCACAGGGAAATTGTTCATCTTGGGAGATTTTAATGTTCACTTGGACAATCAACAGTCTAACTACATGAGAGATTTTCTAAGATTACTCCAGGATCACAATCTCCAGCAGATAGTGGAGGAATCTACTCATGAATCTGGACACATTCTCGATCTTGTTATCACCCGTGTCGACGAGACTGTGTGCATTCTGTGTCAATCCAGGACTCACTATCAGATCATTCCTCTGTTCATTGTCTTCTTCAACTGGAGAAACCAAAGCCTGTGAAGAAGAAGATTACCTACCGTAAAGTGAAGTCGATTGATCTGACCCGGCTAAGATCAGATATCGAAGAGTCGAGTCTAGTTGCTGATGTCTCCAGCTCCGCTGAAGAACTAGTTCACCAGTATAATGAAGTTCTGAGGGAGTTACTGGATAAACATGCTCCGCAACGTACTTGTTTTATCGTGGAACAGCCTGCAGTCCCATGGTATAACGAATGTATTGCTAATGCCAAACGCAAAAGGAGACAACTTGAACGACGATGGAGATGAAAGAAGCTCACAGTTGATAAACAATTGTTCAAGGACCAGAGAAACGTGGTCAAATCACTGTTTGAAGATGCTAAGGCTAAATACTACAACGAACATATAGTCGAGTGTGGAAATGATCAAAAAGCACTCTATGGAATCGTAAATAAGCTAATGCATCGCAAGTCTGAATCAGCTGCTGCACTTCCACATCATTCTTCAGTTGTTGAGCTAGCTGGTGACTTCTCAAAATATTTCACAGGAAAGATTGAGTCTATAAGACGTAACTTACAGCCTAACACATCCACTTCTGATAGAGCAGAGTCAGAGAGAGAATTGGTCAGTGTTGCTTCCTCATGTGATGATCGGTTAACTGCATTTATGCCTTCATCTTCTTTAGAAGTACAGAGAATCATCCGGAAGACCCCTTCAAAGTCATGCTCCCTAGATCCTATTCCAACTACAGTTGTGAAGGAAAATGATGACTTGATGGCTATGCTGATCTCAAGGATTATAAATGCTTCTCTACAGGAAGGAAAGTTCCCGGAAGAACTGAAGCTCGCACATGTAACTCCTGTGCTGAAGAAGCCATCGCTTGATCGGGAGGAAATGAGCAGTTACCGTCCCATATCAAACCTACCTTTCCTTGCAAAAGTTGTTGAGAAAGTTGTTGCAAAGAGACTGACGGCACATCTTCAGGACAGTGACCTTCTTGAGACCATGCAGTCTGCTTATAAACAGCTCCATAGTGTTGAGACAGCTCTTCTTAGGATTTCTAATGACATATTGAGAGCAGTCGACAATAAGAAAGCAGTCATAGTCATCTTCTTAGATCTGTCGGCTGCCTTCGACACGATAGATCATGAAGTCCTTCTTCGGAGATTACATGTAGACTTCAAGGTTGATGCCACCGCCCTAGCATGGTTCCGGTCATATCTCCACTGCAGACGACAAATGGTGAACATCAACGGGACTTTGTCAGAGGAGGCTTTCTTGAAGTATGGTGTTCCCCAAGGCTCCGTCCTCGGACCACTTCTTTTTTCTCTGTACACTGCACCTCTTGGGGAAATTGCTCGTCGACATGGGCTGCAAGTTCATTTCTATGCGGATGACACACAATTGTACGTGACCTTTGACCCTAGGGTGAGAGACGACTATGTTGATGTTACTGCACGTCTTACTACCTGCCTTGCAGAAATCCGGCAGTGGATGGTTATGAACTTTGTTAAACTGAATGATGACAATAAATTGACTGAATATCTAGTAATTTCCTCACCCCATATGCGAAGCAAGATTGACCCACGGAATGTTCACGTTGGCACTGTGTCTGTCACTCCTTCTGAGAACGCACGTAATCTGGGTGTCTTCTTCGACCAGTGTATGAGGATGGACAAGCATATTTCCAAGGTGTGCCAAGCGACGTACCACCAGCTACGAAATATATCAGCCATAAGATCGCTTCTTACTCGTTCTGCTGCAGAAAGCCTAATTCATTCCTTAATCTCCTCTAGGATTGACTTTTGTAACAGTCTGCTTGCTGGTCTACCTTCTACTGTGCTGAACCGACTCCAGGGTGTACAGAATGCTGCAGCTCGCCTACTAACTGGTACAAGGAAATATGACCACATCACCCCTGTTCTGAAGGAGTTACACTGGCTGACAATTGGGTACAGGATCAAATTTAAAATCCTTCTTACTTTCAAGGCTGTCCATGGTCTAGCTCCAAGATATGTGACCTCCCTCATAGAACGACGCCGCCTACGTCCTGGCCTACGATCATCTACTACTGGCATCAATCTTCAAGTTCCTATCACACACCTAAGAGGATATGGAGACCGTGGTTTTCATCCATTGCTCCACGCCTTTGGAACTCCCTCCCTTCTTCGCTTCGAGAAATTGACAGCATCGAACACTTCAAATCATGTCTCAAAACTCACTTATTTCGACAGATGTGTAGTAATTAACTTAATTTGGATGAGCCTGCGCCTTTGAATGTTCTCAACAGAAATATGGCGCAATATAAATGCTGTGGATCATCATCATCATCATCATCATTCTTAGAATTCCAGTGTTACCAGCAAAGAAGAAAACCGATAATGTTTACATAGGGATGTCAAGTGCTATAATCAGGATAATGCTCTTTAAGTTGTAGACTTTGTCTTTATTTCGCCAGATTGCAAAAAGTCCATCTTTGCCCTCAAATCAAATTTACTCTAATCAACTTACAAAATCATGGCACAAAAGTTTCGAAAAGTTAAGAAATTCATGAAATAATGAAGTAATTAAGGAATTTATTTCGATACCAAAGTTTTTCCAAGTACAATTGTTAGGAACCCTATAAGGATTATGCAAACACAAAATTAGCATTCCAGAAGCTTTAGTTTGTCAATTAGAACAAAAAGTATGATTTTATGCAATGCATAAATTTGCATAATTAATTCATATAAAATAAATATTTTTTGGGGAAAATTAACAGCACATTCTTCTAGTTTACAGCGCACACTACCATCGTGCAGATTTCTGGCGCACTCGCATGATCAACAGCCGAGATCTTATGGGGGCATCATGGGCCCCCTCCCTCCCCACCCCACCCCCAGTCCTGACAGCTACCAAAACACCCCAGTGACTGATTAGGGTTGAGTTCATAAAAGTTTTACCACAGCGGATATGCTTAAAATGTACATGTAGTGCATATGTATAATAAATGTATATATTATATAAAGTCACACACGTGACCTGACATCACGATATAAAATAATAGATAAAAAAAGAAATTTCAGAGATGACTACTATCCAGTAGTATTTTTGGGTTAACAGATCCATAATGCATATCTCATAGCAATAAGAACATTTCATCATTTTAAAACTCACAGGAATTTCAAAATGAAATTGAACTTTCAAGATCATGCCATTCTGTGAAGTCACACACGTGACCCATTTCTTTTGACCTCTGACCTTGAACATGTATATTGTAAACGTCAAAAAATATTTCCAAATGATAGCCAACAAAATATGTTAGCATAATATAAACATTAAATAAGTACATCTTTGAAATTGTTATAGCCAATTAAAGTCAAGATATTGCATAATTTCGGTCACACATGTGACCAAGAATGGTCCATATATATTTGTATTTTCTTTTCATGACACATGTAGGACCGCTTCTACGTACCGTGCCGTTCATGCTGTGACCTTTCTGTGCAGAAGCCTAAGACAGATGATCAGTTCCAGTTAACCATAGATTTCAAAGGATCCATCTTACCAGGTTTTACATTATTTTCACTTTTTGTCTTAAGTCTTACACATGGAGATCCAAATGGCATTTTCTTCTCTTTACATACGTTATGTTTACTTGCAAGAGTCTCTTATGATGCATAACGTGGCAACTGCTGGTCCAATGGCAAGTAAACTTGGGTGAGATGTACTAGGATACCATCCTGTTGAGGTGCTGTCGGAGGTCATATGGTGATGTCAAAGGTCATTTGAGTTCAAATGTTAGAGTTTACGGGCAATACTCAAAGACAAATAACTTTGTTGTTCTCTTTTAAACTAAACTTGGTGTATAGATCCACTTGGGGGGACCTACATGTTATAATGGCAGTGGATGTCACATTGTAAGGTCTCTTAAATTGTTAAACTTTAATTCCAAGTCGTTTTTATAATGCATAATTTAGCAATTGCTGGTCCAAAGGCAACCAAACTTAAGTGATAGATTTGCTGGGGGTCAAATGTTAGAGTTGACTAGGAAGACTCTGTTATGATAAATAACTTAGCAACCATTGCTCCCTTTTCAAATAAACTTGGGTAAAAGATGCACTTTAGGGACCTTTATGTTATAGTGGCACTGGATGTCACATGGTAAGGTCAAAGGTCATTTCATTTCAAACGTCAAAGTTTACCTGCAAGACTCCCTTATGGGACATAACTTGACAACTGTTTATCCATTGGCAGTAGAATATATTGCGCAGTAGAGTATATTATTATTATAGTGGCTGCGCAATAAAAATACTCTTTTATTATTATTATTATTATTATTATTATTATTATTATTATTATTGGCAACCAAACTTGGGTAATGGATGTACTAGGGTTAACATCATGTTGCCGTGCTGTTGGGGGTCACATAGAAATGTCAAAGGTCATTTGAGTTTAAATGTTAAATTTCTTTTGCAAGACTTTCTTATGAAATCAAGCATGATTAGGGCAGGGATATGTACTTAACGCAGTGTCCCACAGTGTGTTAACAGTGTCTTCACATTATGTTAAAACGCTCAAATTTAACAGTGTGCTGATGATTTCACACTGTATGATTTCCCACATATTATTCACATGGTGGTGTTTGTTTTCACACAGTGAAACAAGGTGAAGATATGGTTCACATTTTTAAAACGCTCAAATTCAACAGTGTGAAGATAATTTCATACCGTGTTCACAGTATGTTCACATGGGGGTTCATATCGTGTTTCATACAGCAGGGAAGATGGCTATTGCCTTGTCTGTGAGGTCGTTAAATCCTTGATTGTGTTAGGAAATTTATCTTTTAATTTGATAAAATCCACATTTCCATTTGTTTCAATAAAAGAAAAGGGGAATATTATCCATTGAAAAAAAAATAATTGTACGTGTTGAACTTATTGCGGCAATAATTTTTCCCATGCTCAAAAGAGGGCATATGTGGCCTACTGACTTTTTGAGGGAGTCTTTACGAGCTTAAAATGCTTGCTTATGTTAATGTTTTGTAAATTTGATAAAATTGACATGTCCAATTACTACAACAAAATACAAGGGGAATCGTAATCACTTTAAAATTTTGTACCTTGTAGTTCCAAACCCTGAAGTCCCGGCCAGGGAGGTAGGGTAACTCGTAAGTTGTGTAATAATGTGTTAACCCAATTGGAGGTCAGCTTTTCATGCCCAAAAGGAGGCACAGACACTGACTTTTTTTGGGGGGGGGGTTGGGGTCTTCAAGAGTTTAAAAAGATTGATTACATTAGAAAATTATCTAAACTTTGATGAAATCCACATTTCCAATCTTTTCAATAAAAATAAAATGGGAAAATTATCAATTTTGAAAAAAAAAATGTTTTACATGTAAACCCTCTTGTGTCTACAATGCTCAAAAGGAGGCATGGGTACTACATTTTTTAGGGGGTTTTAAGAGTTTTAAAAACTTGATCATACAAGGAAATGCACCTAAATTTGATAAAATCCCCATTTTCAGTCCTTTCAATGAAATTTATAGAAGGGAATATTAACCATTTAGAATAATGAATGTTTCATACATAATTATGTATATGAAATCTAGGTTGTGATGATGAATTTTAAATCTTTCAACCTTGCTCCCATCCAAAAATGAAAATATGAAAATGTAGAATAATATATGAAAGCTGACGCAGGAAGGGAAAAAAATAACATGTACGCATTTAGACCATAAAAAACACGTCTTCCCACTATATATATATATATATTTTTTTTTTTTTTCATTTTCATTTTCACAATGTCAGTGTTTGTTGAAATCTACAAGACTGTGTCATTGATTCTTCTGAAATAATAGAATATTAATTAATAATTTGCTTTATTTCTTGTAATTGTATATATGATGTAATGTAAAATATGGCTAATCTAGAATACAGCCTTTATTTCACACCTCCATGTCCTGCTTTGTTTAGATAGGATATTTAGACATAGACACTATGTTGGGTAAATGGTGCGAAGCTCGCCGTATTACACATAAAAATTGAAAGACTTGGATACGCATATGTGTTAATTTGCTTCCTATACTTATGCATGTGACGTAAGAAGGCACAAATGGAGCCGGGGGAAGGGCGAGCACTTTGTGATTAAGGTGTAATTTGCTGTGTGGTGCTTGTCTTAGATATGTAGCTAAATAGATACATTAATAATAATAATAATAATAATATTTAGTTTTTATATAGCGCATTTCATCACTATTTGCTATATACCAATGCGCTTTACATGTTAACAGAAATAATCATACTTATATAAAACTGTTTACATAAGATAAATGTCTAGAAAACAAAATTAATTTATATGCAATAAGCATACAAATATTAACACACATGTATAAATGAATAACATTCTAATCAAAGGAGCTTCTTTGGAAAACTCTTCCATTGCATAAATAATCAGTCATAAGAGATTGAATGCACAGTCAAAACGGAATGTTGAAGAGATGTGTCTTCAGTTCCCTTTCAAATACATCTATGTTTGTCATCTATGTGTGTTAATTTATGTAGTAAAAAATGATTACTATGTTCTGTTTTAAAATAGATGGGTATCTACATCGATTGTATGTAAGGATGTCCAAATGGTCCATTGAAAAGGGTAATTTCGAACCTACTTTCCATTACCGGGGAATGTTCTTTTACATAGACGAATACCACAGATGTCACATGACGAGTACAGTGACAGGTGATGAATCCCATCGAATCAAGGTACATTCCAATATATCTGTATCGTTGCAATAATCATGACAATTTCGGGCACGAATCGTCGTCAATTGTTCGCGTGACGTCGTAGCCGGAAATGTTTTTAAATGAGCAATTGCTTGCATACGTATTGAGAATTCTGGATGTGTTTTATTCACAATTTTTTTTTTTTTTTAACATGTCACAAAGGCTTTTTCGCAAGGTATTTGTAAATCCCCCAAATCACAATTATCTTTATGTCTCGCACAAGCAGCGAGGTTTGCATGATCATTTCTTGTGTTTCTTGGAACATTCCTGTTGCTTGCCTTTAGTCGCATGTTCTTGGTGTATGTGGACTGGCCATAGTTCAGTCACGGTACACATGATATTTGCGCATATGTTGTGAGAACTTTGCACAAATTGCTCAAGAATAGTTTCTGACACCATTGTCATTTTTTTTTTTTTTTGACATTCACATGCTTTGAAAACCGTTCGCTTACCCTGTGAAAACCCTCCTTTAGGTTTTTTACCCATGCTTTTTTTATTGCAACATTTCCTTTTGGCCATGTGAGGTCACCAATCTCCACAAATATGGAACGCGTCATGATTTTGCGTGTCATTCTTGCGCAGGGGCCATGATAATCTATTTGGTATTTCTTATTTCCATTTTGTCTGTTCATAATATGTTTATCTTTGTTGTGAAATCAAATAGATAATTAATTAAGTAAATGACATATCAGTGTAATCAAGCTCATTATTATACATTTATTTTTCTTCACATGAATGCAAGAATGAAAACAAGAGAAGGCACTAGATAGTTTGTATAGACTGGCTTGGAGGGGATATGTTTGAGATACCTGAGAAGGTATTAGCTAGAAATGTTCCTTTTTGACTTCGTTACAGTACTATCTGCACAGAATGGCTTATTGAATGATGTACTTGTATAATATCAAATTATTTGAGGCACTACATTGAGCATTCATGATTTCGGTCTATATTTCATTTTGTATAGAATCCTTTTGTTTGTAGGCAGAAGACAAGTAATTGATCAATTGTGTTTTGCATTTGTTTTTCTTCATTAAACTGCAGGTAATGGTATACCGCATTGTACCTCATCGTGCTCCAGAGAATCGTACTAAGAAAGTTGCATTAGACAGACATGTAAGTATGATACATAGGGTACATGCAGGTAATATGGGCCCCCTAAGCTCATTTGCCTAATTTGCATAAAATTACGAAATGACACACAGTCTAATCTTTGTTTATATGAATCAATAACTACTGCTCTAACTTTTATTGTGAGGAAAAACAATTATCACCAACCCCCCTGTCTGCAATATTCAAATGTTGACGTCATTACCAAAGTGCCCATATTACCTGCATGTGCAGGTAATATGGGCACATATATTTAATGTATGTTTTAAAAACTACAATGACTCTACCATGCCTGGAATTTGCTTAAAATGTTGAAAATCATTAACTTTAAGATATAATTTAAAATTATAAGACCCTTCAGTGAATCCTTTGACTATATATTTCATTGTTATGTATTTTGTATATTATTTCTTTTTTAAATATTATTTAAATATTATTTTCATTATACAAGTCAATATAGGCCTACAATAAGTTATTTATATTTATTATATACTGTGAATATACCCCAAAAAATCGTAGCAAAGCGATTGATGCCTCATCCCAATACTAAGTACCAGAATCATTTCCGCCATTTTGGATGTCCCATATTACCTGCACTAATGTTGCTGTGTCAGGCACGCTAGTACACGCTAGTATGATCAAAATGAAACTAAAGCTTACTAAATACACAAAACAATTGCGGTTACCCCCTCAAACACTCTTTCACCATCACATTCTGTGAAATATCAAGTTTTACATCAGTGTAAAAAAATGCCGTAAGTTTTACCTACCTTGTTGGTTTTCAGCAATTTTCTCAGAGAAATTTCGGCATCAGATGTTCTCACGACGATATATTTTTGTATACAGTTCATATGAACAACATTATGGAGCTCACACCGGTCACCGGTCGACGGTCATGACATGATTTGCTTCAGGTGGCCCATATTACCTGCTGGCCCATATTACCTGCATGTACCCTATAGCTACATGGTGTACCTGAAAGAGTTTCATACATTGACATACTCACATTTGTGTGTGTTTTTTTTTATCTGGTTTTTTTATTTGGAAAATATACCTTCTGTTGTCAGATACTCTATATGCACATAATCCAATAGCTAGCACTTATGTTTTAATACACTTTTCCTTAGTCTTTAATTAGACTTCTATTTAAAAATTCCTTTGGATTTATTTTTACAGTTCATAGCCAATGTAGAGCTTGCACTGGAGGAAGTCAGGGATACCTGGGCAAGACGATTATCGTACTCCATGGGAATGCCTTGTGAGGCGACTAAGTGCAAGGGAGTCATTCAGCTAGATTCTCTTGAATGTGATATATGCAGTGTTCCTATGGATTCTGCGTGGTTGAAAGAAGTTTTCAGTAAGCAAAATACCTTACACATGTTTTTCAATGCTTGAAAGGGAAAGGGAAAATATTTTACTGAAGAAAAGTATTTGACGAATCAAACAGACTGGTCAAATATGTTTTCTTCAGCGAGTAAGAACGTCTTTCTGAACTTCAGAAGGTCAAATTCTCCCTCATCATCTCTTAACCATAGTAATCATATGAGAGATGGCATCTCCGGCATTTCCTGAATTGCCCTAATGTCTGACCAAGCAAATGACTAATCCGGTCTGTTTCTGACTGTTTGTAGAACCGCTACGATGGTTCTTGGAGGACTACCCTCTAGACAATTACTTCCACCAGAAATCTACCTCTTAACCCTATTTCTTGGGGATCGATGTCCTGGATTAACTGCCCAGGGGTCTAGACTGGCGCTCTACCAACTGAGCTATGGCCCTTATATCAATATCCGTCCCAGAAACCCTTTAGATTTCATTGCATGAGTGATCAGAAGCTTGAGAACCTGGCATGAACCCGAAGGGGGTTCTCTCAGAGGGACATAGACACAGGGCTTGCCGTAGCACAGCCGGTAAAGCCCCAGTTTAGTAATCAGGAGGTCTTGGGTTCAAATCCTGATGCAATTCCATTTTCTTCGCTCTCTTTTTTATATCATATTTTCTGCATATAATTTGAAAAAAAGTATAGGGTAAATTGGGGTAGGTGGGACACTTAAGAATTTACGTAAGCATTACAAAAAAATAATATGCTTAATAAAGCAATCATATACCTCATTTTAATGTTTATTTAGATATAAATGTTTTATAAATGTTTTGGTTACCGATTCCGCCAAATGGAGGTTAAGGTGACAGTTAATCATTACCACTCCATTGTCCCACTTATTAGTTGGGGTAAGTGGGACAGCATGATACTTGGAAAAAATGTGGTTTAAAAGTGAGAAACAAAGATCTCTGTTTATACATCTGGAATATCATTTCTAAGATATCATAAAAACTGATTGCCAAACCATTTTCTCAAACATTGTCATTATTATTCTTTTTCCTGTACACATTTCAAGTGATGAAAAATATTTTTTTTTTTTTTTTTTTTTTAACAAATCAAAGCTCAAGAGCACTTTTTAGATCTGTGACTCTGTAAACAAAGCAAGCTTTTCCTTCGTCCTTTACCCCCTTTTTGTATGTAGGTTAAAAAAAAGGATACAGTTTTTAAAAAAATAGAACTTATTTCTTTCCCGTATTACAACTTTACAAAAAATAAAGTTTTGAAGTCTGCATAATTCAACAATATCTAAGCATTATTTATAAAAACAAACTTTTTAAAGCAATCATATATCTCATTTTGAAGTTTATTTAGATATAAACTTTTATGTTTTGGTTAAAAATTCCTCCAAATGAAGGTCAAAGTGACAATATTAATCATTACTACTCCATTGTTCAACTTACCCCCCAGCCGTCAAATTGGGTTAAGTGGCTACATGCAGTGAACTGTCATATAAAAGAGCGGAGTGAAGATCTGTCTTCGCAAACTTTATTTATACATTAAAATAATATTGAAATTGGTGCGTCCCACATACCCCAAGCATGTGGGGTACCGGTAAGTGCGACAGTTAATTAAAACAATTGCTTTAAGTCTTTTGTTTAAATCTTATTTCATTTTATGTTATTTTCTAGTTTAAAATTTATTTTGTGAACAATTTCAATGCCATGTACCACTAAAACAAAAGGGATCTGGGAAACACAAAGACAAGTTTGCATACATGTGTATTTTCAAAATTAGCTAGGTGGCAATCGTTTTATGTCAAGACATGAGATGTAACAGATCTTTTACAATAATTTTCCGATAACTGTCAATTTTTCCCAAACAGGCCTGCAATTTGTTGCTAGATGTATATTCACACTAAAATAGTTCCTCCACTAAAACAGGTCTTAATTATATGCATATATGCAATTCCCCCAAAGTGTCCCACTTACCCCAGTGTCCCACTAACCCCAATTTACCCTATTACATGGAAATCACCTGGGGCTGTTGCCCAATACCAAATTGACTACATTTTTGTAAGTAGGTGTTACAAAAACAGTGTGAAAAGGTCATCCCAATATCCAGATGCAGACTGTAACTCAGACCACAACTTAGTAATCAATCAATTTAAAGAAATTACATGGGAACCATTGAGTAGATAGGAAGAAGCTCAAACTCCAAGACCAAGTTTTCGCCCATGGAGTTTAATCTCAGTTAATAGAATTCCACCCGAAGAACCCTCAGTTGAAAATAAAGGAAGTTCCTTAAAGACGCCTTACTTGATAGCACAAAGGAGATCATCGGTTACATAAAGGCAAAGAAGATTCATAAACCATGGGTAACTGAGGAAATGATCAGGAAAGTGGATGAAAAAATGAAGTTGAAAAACAACAACTCTGTAGAGGGCAGAAGGGAATACAAAAGGCTAAACAGTGAACTTCACTGAGATACTGACAAGGCCCCGGAGTGATTGATATGAATAGCAGACCTCGTATACAACAAAGTTAAAACTCTTAGTGCATGTGCAACATTGGATGTAAATGGTTAAATTGAAATAGAAAATGGATGGCGTGAATATGCAGAGGAGTATTACAAACCCCTCAAAAAAAGTTCCGCAACTCGACTTTGGGCCATGATAACTTTTCAGGTATGCTTCAGTTATTCCCGATCTTTGTACCATTTAAAAGTTAATTTATACCCCTCTTTATTGATCTCCTATTTGTTACTATTGATGACTGATAACTTTTGGGGTATTTTCTTATTTTTATTGAATTTTTGTACCATTGTCAAGTTCATTTATTCTTCTTTTCAATGATCTCTCTTTGAGCTAAAAAAATTAAGATAAATGCGCATTATAGACCCTATTTGGTATCCTTGAGCAGGAAGTCGTAGCTGATACTTTTGAACTTAAAATTTGAATTAATTGTGCATTATATACCGTATTCAATATCCGCAAAGGCGAAGGGCGAGACAAAAGATTTGAGCTTAAAATTAGAGTTAATTTTGCATTATAGATCCCATTTAGTATCCACGAGCACGAAGCGCAAGTTGGAAATTTTGAGCGTTAATTTGAAGTTTATTGCACATTATAGACCCTACATAGTATCCACGAGCTCAAAGCACGAGCCGAAAATTTTGGGTTTTAAAAGAAATATGGAGCAACAGGGGGCAATTTTTAGTATCAAAAGTGCTCCTTTTTCAAACGTAAATTGTCTATAAATGACCTTTCAAAACTCTAAAAGGCTTCTTTTCAATATTAAAAAAGAAAATATTTTAGCTAAGAATAGGGGCAATATTTTTTTCATGAAAGGAGGCACTTTTAGAGTGGATGAAAAAGTAGGGGGGCACTGTGCCCCCCTCCCCGGTTCCGTCGCCTCTGCTTGCTAGACATACTTTTTAATGTGTTACTGTGTTCCCATGGTAACAGCCTATAATTGAAATTAATTTGTGAAATCAAACCACTTCTTAAATGTTGATATCAATATTTCCATTTTCATTTTATCAGATGAGTTCAAATCTAAAACTGAAAGCCACTCTTTGAAGAGGAAGAGGAAGGTGTCAGACAAAACTGAGACATCAGGTTCAAAGATTCTAAGTAATCAGTAGATGTATAATTATGTAGAGTAATGTTAATCCTGTCTGAAAGAAAACTAATGTCTCAATTTGGAAAGCCGTCGATTTTGTCTGTTTCAGACAGTAATGATGTTACTATATGAAAATATAATATACCTCAATGAAGAGGGCTTTTATGAATTATGCATTGACTTCCATAACTTTGATTTAGGAGTACTAAATTCACGGGTAACAATAACAATAACTTTCCATTGGGTACGATTGCCATATTTAAACAGTCGTACATGTACATTTGTTGAAAGCTTCGCAAGTTTGAATACGAGTCATTACAATTAGTCTGTTGCAAATCTTGCGAACCACTTCCTGATATCTTTGTACACATGAAACTTGTCGCACACATTGATAGAGATGGACATATGCAACTAAGATACAGTTTTTCAATGTGTTGCCATAGTAACTGCATAAAATTTGAAAAACATCCTGGGATAATCCTTTGTATTGAACATAATGCTCTTCCTTAATTTTTAACCCCCAAAGACTGGGGGGCATCATGGCCCCCCTCAATATTTTCCGCGACGACTCTGCCGTGCGAAATTTTTTGATCGCACCGCTTGCTGACATGGTACTTTCAAGTCCAGCGCATCTTTAAAACCATTTTTGCGAAAATTGGTCATACCGTAACGATGCTGCACGATTTTCAAAAATATTCGTCAGACCAAAAAACGGCTCAAAAACGTGATTTTGTGTACAAAGTCATTGCTAATGGAGTTTTCTCTCCTCATTCATGAAGATAGGATTATTTTTACTTTCATTGGCTGAAATTAATTTATTTTAGCATAAATATGCTTCAAAATGGTTCTTACATGTAAATAATTTTTGAGAAAAAAAACAAAGAAAAACAAAAGGTAAAAAAAACAAAGAAAATCATAAGAAATTTTAATAAAATAACATAAGAAATTAATTTTGATACCAAAATTTTTTCCTGGTACAATTGTTAGGAAGGCTTTGTATTGTATTTATTTTCCATTCAACAATATAAAAACATAACAATATATAAAAACATAATTCAAATATAATATATACAAGTGAAATATACACAGTAAGGTAAGGAATATGGTATGAAATAGAATGGCTGGATAGCCGATCAGCAACAAAATTAAAATGGTACTGGCTCTCGGGTCCAGTTAAACATAAAACAATAGAAACTTAAACTGACTGTATATATTATATACTACAAAGTCTATAAGGACAATTAAACATACTATAAAGCGCTAAAATAAGTTAAAAATTGGATATCAGTAGAACCCTATTACCCCCCCCCCCCCCCCGGTGAAACCAACTTCTCAATAAAGATCAGAGCAATGTGTGGTTGTTGAAAGCAAAAATCTAAGAAATGTGTTAAGCTATTTGCCAATTTAATGTTTGATGGTATTTCATTGTATTTTTTGATCCTCTGTATAAAAACATTCTTCGGCAAGATTCTGTATTGGGTTTGGAATAGTAACATTGCCTTTAGATCTGAGATTATAGTTGCAAAATTGGAAAGATTCGGTAGATACAAAGGTGCCATATTATGTAAACATTTAAAACAATTGTGTTAATATGAATTTCTTCTGGATTGTAGAGACATCCATTCAAGCCTATTATGTATTTGTTTATTAGAAGTATAATGAAGGTTTAACCTTTAAATAATACGACCTGCCCTATTTTGTAATTTTTAATTGATTTATGTATTTTTACTTGCTGAGTCGTATACACACATCCGCATAATCGAAAAGGGGGAGTATAATAGAATTGTACACCAATTTTAAGTTACTTTCAGTTACATAGTACCGGAGTCGTGCCAAAAAAATTAACAAGTTTGCTAATTTTTACAGAGTTCTGTAATATGCAATCCCATTTCAGTTTTGGATCAAGATACATTCCAAGATATTTACCATATTGCACTGCTTAATAGGCTTACTAGACATATTCACATTTAAACATTGACATTGGAATAACATAGCACAGTTCAAATAACATGGATACAGTTTATCTACATTGAGACTAAGCTTATTATGGAACCAATTATATATATTGCAACAAGTCCAGATTTATATACTTTCAATATCCTTAATTTCTTTACCAGAAAAATATATAACAGTGTCAATCTGCATAAAGATGTAATTTACAGTATTTAATTTGTTTAACAAGATCATTGATATATATGATGAATAAAATGGTCCAAGGGTTGAGCCCTGTGGTATCCATATCAATATTCAAAATATTTGAAGAAAACAGATTCAATATATGTACAGATTTTTCGGTTGAAAAGATAACTCTCAAACTATAAAGAGCATCTTTGAACACCAATATTAGACAATTTATTTACAAGTATATTTACATCTACAGTATCGAAAGCTTTTTTTAGATCTATAAAGACTGCTCCCGTATAAAGACGTTCGTCCATTGCTTTAAGCCAATCATCAGTGACTTTTAATAAAGATGTCATAGTGGAATGATTTTTTCTAAAACCGGATTGCTCAGCACAAAGTATAGAAGGTTTCTTCAGTAAAATTTAAGTTGATTTGCTACAAGTCTTTCGAATATTTAGAAACAGTAGAAAGGATTGAAATCGGCTGTAATTACAAGGCTCATCTTTTTCCCGGACTTATGAATTGGTATAACTTTAGCTATTTTAAATTTTCGGAAATTCACCATCTAGCAGTGATTTGTTTATTAAGTAAGTTAACGAAGGAAGTATAATTGGAGCAGACATTTTTATTATTTGGGCGAAATACCATCAATGCCACATGAGGTTTATTTTTTTAACAACTTAATTTCACGTAAAACATCTTCTTCGGTCACTGGTTGAAGTAAAGCAGGATTGAGAATAGGTATCCCTAAGACAGGCTCACGAGAGACAGGTATATTTGATGATAATCTTTTTCCAATATTTGCAAAATAATCATTAAAACATTCGCTTTGTTCAATTAATTTTTCTCTATCATTTTTAAAAACAGAGTTAATGTTGTTATTGGGTAATAATGACTTAAGAACTGACCAAATATTCCCCGAATTTTCTTTGATTTTGTAATTTTTTCAGAATAATATTTTTTCTTTTCTTTTCTGATTCGAAATGTGATCATATTCCTTAATTTCTATACTCTTTCATCTTTATACATCTTTATTCTTACAGGCCTTTTTCTTCAACATGTCCCTTCCCGTATCAACTTAATAATATCTGAATTCATCATGGCGATTTCTTACTTCGTACTCTTTTACTTCTAAAGGCATACTTTTGTTGACAACCATCATTAGAAATGTTCCCATTTATCTAGGGCTTTATCGATACTTTCACTCTCAAGAATTTTCGTGCCAAGGTTGTTTACTTAGGTCTTCAGAGAAAGAATCCAGATCAATACCAGTCAATTTCCGGAATTAATCGTGCGTGACGAACTTTCATGTGTTGATTCCATATAACATAACTCATTGAATGATCACTGATCCCATATGTATTACCCATGACTTTTACTCTGTCCGGTGTGTTTGTAAGCATATGGTCAATAAGCGTTTTAGAGCTTGATGTAACCCGAGTATATTCTTTAGTATTCATGTTATGCAATGAATATAAGTTGTGTATTTCGTCTAGGCGCTTTGTATCTGACGAAAAGGGAACTTTGAGAATGTCGCAATTGGTGTCTCCCATAATTATAATACAATGATTGAAACGATCGAGATGTGATAATAGATTTCATATTCTTGAAATAACTCAATGTAGAATTTGGAGGACGATACCAATTAAGAAAAATAATCAGATTAGAAAACTTTGGCCGACTAAGATCGGAAGTATCTCTAATGAATTTGTTACATTATAATCGATAAATTCAAAACTTAAAGAGTTATGATATATATGCCACTCCACTCCATGTCTATTCCGATCTTTGCGAATTAATTGAAAATTATCAATACTTACTTCACTATCAAATATTGTTTCATCCAAAAAGATTTCGTTAAAAGCAATGATGTGTACTTGGTTACTCTGCAAAAATAATTTGATTTCATCTAAGTTACGTAGAAGGCTACGAATGTTTAAATGTACAAATTTGAGACCTTTATCATTAAGATATTTAAATTGTATAGACATTTCCGATTGCGAGGAACATACAGAGCTATCAGCAGTGTCTTCAATATCATTAGAATATACATAATCAAAATTATAGAAGGGCAATATTCAAAAAGGCACTTGAGCATTTCCAATCCAAAAAATGCTGATTGGGATATCGTATAGTTCTGTTTTTATATGAACACATTTTGTGTGAACCCATTTTTTACAACCTGTACACTGTAAACTCTATCAGAATTTTTAACAGAGATCTGGTACATGTAGCTACATGTAACACATGGAAATTGTTTCACCATTAAAATAGAACCCCTCAAACAAGGCGTGTAAATTATGTTTTAAAATTACAACGACAAACAAAGAACATAAATATATGTAAAGTCCTTTAACTATTATCTTTAGAATTCGAATGCATCAATAAATAAAGAGTTTTATATGTTGCAAAACATCATAATCACATAGCCACAAAATCAAAGGACTTTTGGCATATTTAGCAAATAAAGATATTTTCAAATCTTGTCCAATTCACTTTCGTCCTTTATTAATTTCTTGACTGACTTTCCCCAGTAGTTGGGAGGAGTGCAATCACTCTTCCATGAGAAGTCCAGGCCGCTATGATTTTCTTTACATCTTTTGTCTTTCTTAGGAGGTCAGCATTGAACTTTGTGAGGTCTTCATCGATGCCATATGCTTTCCTTTAGTTCACTTCGCTTGGACAACACGAGTCGGCGAGTTCGGTAGGATACAAACTTTACGATGATGACGCGAGGCTTTGTCTTCGGCTCATCGGTTCATTCGGGTCCTTCGCTTTACTTCGCGTGACTCGGCTTGTTGCTTGCGATTCGTCTTTCTTCTTGCCCAATCGGTGTGATCTCTCGATTCAGTCTTTGTTATTGTTATTTTTAGATTTCTACGCTACTTTGCATATCAAATCGTCGGTGTCTTCTCCTGCTGTTTCACTTATTCCATAGAAACGAAGGCAATTCCGCCTACTGTATTGTTCTTGGTCGTTCATCGTGCGTCGAAGATTACGTAAGGACTCTGCTTGGCGATCGATGTCTTTTGTTAGAGCAGATAGCTTCTTTTCTTTGGCTGTCGGTTGACATTCCAAATCTAGGAGCTTTCCCTCGTTGATCTCGATACGGTCGAGGAGCTTTTTGGGTGACATCGTGAACTGCTTCACGCACCGCTTGTCGTATTGTTTTCCAGAAATCGTCACCTTTAACAAAGTTATTGACAATGGTGTCGGCAATCGTCTTAACATCGTCACGGTTAATTACCTCAGCCATGTTCCTAGGTAACGACGTACGCTTACCGGTGAAAAGAAATGGCGTCCGATCAAGACAGCTTTTTCAAAGCACAGATGCGATCACGAATGAAATCAAAGATGTCAAGATCGATAATATGAAGTTTTGCGATCAAAATATATTCATGCTTAGTTCATTTTGTATGAATCTAGTATTCGTCATGATGCATTCTAAGGCATGCAGTAAAAGAGTTAATACATCAGTAGAAAAAAGAAAAGCCGGTAATAACTCACAATAACTCACAGTCACATAACTCACAGTCTATAGGGTATACGGACCCTGCGGGCTAGGCGGCCGGGAAGGTCGGTATTCATGCAGGTTCTTATCAGAACAGTCAGAGGTGCAGTCTAAATCAAAAGAGATCTGTAGTCAATATGTCTCAAATATGATATTCCGTATAAGGATTAATAATATACAAAATTAGCATTCCAGGAGCTTTATTTTTTTCAATTAGAGCAAAAAGTATGATTTCATGCGTAAATTAGCATAATTAGTTCATAAGAAAACAAAATTGATATTATATCAAAACATTAACAGCGCAGTCTTGTAAATTACAAGGCTCATGCAAAATTTTGGCCCCACTCATGACAGCTACCGGAACACCCCCGTCTTATTAGGGTTAAGCAATGCCCCTGAAACTAGGCAGACAAATTGGTCTGAGCACTGGAATGGTCAAGACATAATCTGTGAAAAACCACGGGAATGGCTTAATATTTTTTAACAAATTTCAAATTACTTCCTCGCTTCAGTGGTGATAAAAATAGGCACACACATTGGTATTGAATTGAGAGTGGGCCAGACATTTTTTTTGTTAATATCTTGATGTGTTAGAAAGTGTGTAACCATGGTAACAACATATAATTGCAATGAATCTATGAAATCTTGCAGATCAAACCACTTCTTAATTATTGATTTCATTATTCCCATTTCCATTTCAGCAGTTGCATCCACATCAAAAACCAAAAGCCTGCCAGGGAAGAGGAAGATGTCAGAAGAAACTGAGGCACCACGCCCAAAGGTTCTGAGTAAGTAATCTAGAGATGTGTATCTAGACCAATGTTAATTCTGTCTTAAACAATTCTAATGTCTTGCTTTGGAAAGCATCCCCACATTGCTCTTCTTTCAGGAGTGACATTACTCTATACATGTATATCAAAATAATGAGGGCTTTCATTGTGTAAAAAAAAAATATGTAGAGTAATGAACAGCACAGCAGTTACATTATACATGTAAAAGAAACATTTTTTAATTTGGATCATGAGGATTAATCAAAACCTGGTAGTGATTGGTATTTTCATAAAAACAAGCAAAACAGACATTCTTTTGTTTTTTTTTCATCCCATTTGGTTTTGAGATGTGAAAGGTTTTCTACAATCATTAACAATAAATTTTATGCATGCCATGCCCTGCTTTTGTGTAGGACTCGAACACATTCAGCCAAGATAATAGTATTAGAATGAAAAGTTTATATGACAACAATACCCTGATCTTTATTTCTTTGTTAAAATCATAAATAAAACCTGCAAACAGTTTTGGGAGAAATATCATGCAATTTCATTTAATAAAAATCCCCACATCCCAAATTTCCATTTTTGTCTCGCCCACTAAATGTGAATCTCTTCAAACTGTGTCAAAAGGATATACTCATTGAAAAAGGTTAATGAAGTTAGGGTACATGCAGGTAATATGGGCCAGCAGGTAATATGGGACACCTGAAGCAAATCATGTCGTGACCGTCGACCGGTGACCGGTGACCGGCGTGAGCACCACAATGTTGTTCATATGAACTGTGTACGAAAATATATCGTCGTGAGAGCATCTGATGCCGAAATTTCTCTGAGAAAATTGCTAAAAACCAACAAGGTAGGTAAAACTTCCGGCAATTTTTTACCCTGATGTAAAATTTGATATTTCACAGAATGTGATGGTAAAAGAGTGTTTGAGGGGGTAACCTCAATTGTTTTGTATATTTACTAAGCTTAAAGTTTCATTTTGATCACACTAGCGTGTACAGGTCACTTTGCTTTAGTGAAGGGGTGCAATGTGGCATTGAATGCTTGCCTGACACAGCAACATTAGTGCAGGTAATATGGGACATCCAAAATGGTGGAAATGATTCTGGTACTTTGTATTGGGATGAGGCATCAATCTCTTTGCTACGATTTTTTGGGGTATATTCACAGTATATAATTAATGTAAATAACTTATTGTAGGCCTATACTGACTTGTAAAATGAAAAAATTATTTAAATGATATTAAAAAAAAGAAATAATATACAAAATACATAACAATGAAATATATAGTCAAAGGATCTACTGAAAGGTCTTATAATTTCAAATTATATCTTAAAGTTAATGATTTTCAACATTTAAAGCAAATTCCAGACATGGTAGAGTCATTGTAGTTTTTAAAACATACATTAAATACATGTGCCCATATTACCTGCAC
This sequence comes from Paracentrotus lividus, assembly GCA_940671915.1. Classification (NCBI taxonomy): domain Eukaryota; kingdom Metazoa; phylum Echinodermata; class Echinoidea; order Camarodonta; family Echinidae; genus Paracentrotus; species Paracentrotus lividus. The sequence goes on from CALNVZ010001506.1 coordinate 97,174, forward strand.
ATGCAAGTAATATGGACACTTTGGTAATGACGTCAACATCTGAATATTGCAGAGAGGGGGTTTGGTGATAATTGTTTTTCTTCACAATAAAAGTTAGAGCAGTAGTTATTGATTCATATAAACAAAGATTAGACTGTGTGTCATTTCGTAATTTAATGCAAATTAGGCAAATGAGCTTAGGGGGTCCATATTACCTGCATGTACCCTACTAAATGTTAGCTTCTTTAGGTTTTAGACCCGTAGAATCTGATTAGCGTATTTTCAAATCCATATGACGTCATCAAAATGCTCTTTTCTAAGTGGACAATACAAACATGCATTGTTTCACCTAGAAACACGTATATATTTTTTGACAAGTTGGCCTTCTAAAGGGTTTCTCGACTCAAGGAACACATTTATTGCATATTTAAATTGCTCTGAAGTCAACAAAATGCTTTTTTCTGATTGGATTAGGCGTACATTCATTTCTGTTCATATATATATATTCTTTTCTATCTGATAATTTATATCTTTATAGGGTTTCTGGACCTAAGGAACAGGTATATCGCATATTTGAATTCCTTTGACATCATCAAAATACTGTTTTTTTTTATTGGACAAGGCATATTCATTCAAACCCATAGAGCCATTCATGATGATTTGAACTTAAACCTGGTGTATAGTTTTGGTAACAAAAAAAAAAATTGGCATAAAACTGATTAAATATAGTCTCATGTTGTTCACATTGCGCTAAAAGACATGTGTGAGAGATTTTGTGATATTCCTTTCACGATTTCCGGTGAATTTCAGTGAAATGTTTGAATCCAAACACAATTTGTAACGGTTTTGAGACCTTTGCTGGGTTGTCCTGTCCCCCGAACTTCCCGCATGAATGGACCGTAGCGATCTGTGTGTATCACCCACACAAGAGAATCCCCATTGGTTTTCCATGTGAACGCCGGTGCACACAAAGCTGAGTCGGGTCCCCGTCTTATCTTTTTTATACTATGATATCGTGAAATAAAGACATTAAAACGAGATTCCATGTAATATAACTTTCTTTGTTACAGTTATAGGATTTAGGCTTTCATATTATCTAACTGTGAATCCAAATTAAATTTTTCCTTCTCCCAACACTATACACCAGCTTTAAGGCCCGTATTCTGATCTGAAGACTGATCTTGTATGAATTAGTTAAACAATAACATCGCGCAATAGAATAGCACAAACACAAAAAACTTGCAGCGCGAAGAAAAGTACAAGCTTCAGCACAAGAGATTGTACAACTCTTGTGCTGAAGCCATGGCTGAAATACGATTTCATAATATGATAGTGGTAATATATATTTTTTTAAACACACTTTTCAGGTGCAATACCACTCAAGGCACAACAAAGAGTTAGAAAAAAAAAATACAGTAACACATTAAATTAATCTCTACGTATAGGCCTACAAATGACATAAACAAATAACTAAGAAATTAACTTAACATACATATTCAAATACAAACTTATAAGTACAAGGGGAAATCAATAACTTTGAGTAAAATGTAGCTGCTTGTGTTGGTTTTGAAAAGTGTCCAGGTTATTAATGTTTCTAATGTTGTGCGGGAGCTTGTTTCAAAGGACTGGTGTGATGTGTTGAAATGATCTATCTCCATAGTGGGTCGTGCGCGATTGTGGAACTGCAAGGGTAGCTGAAGCACTGGATCGAAGTTGACGGGGACATTCCATAGCGTCAAAGAGATTCTGAGTGTATGTAGGAGCTAGGTTGTGAAGGGCCTTAAAACAAGTGTCATGACCTTATACACGATCTTCTTTGGCACGGGCAGCCAATGCAGTTCCTATATTTTTCAGACAGACAAGAACCTGCGCAGAACTTTGAAGAATTTGTTGCAATCTTGAGATGAGGACTGCGGCATTAAGACGATGCATTGTCCCGGAAATCATTTGAAATAAATGACGTAAAAATCTGTTGTTTGAGTGCCATTGATACTTGCATAAGTCGAGATGAACCTACATTTGCAGCTTGAAAGCATAATGGTATTGTTCTTCCCTGAATAAATTATGAACTTAGATTCTCATCAGCTATTTTGCAGCAGTCAAGTTTATTATTTTTAACTTCATGACGCTGACTCGTAAATCTCAGGAAAATGTCCGTTTTGTTAATAAATATGCAATGAAATAATTATGGAATGTTTAGTAATGCAACTTTTTTTGCAAAATTTGGACAACATTTAGCTCTAAGGTAACGAGAAAAGTGACAAATTAGCTACATCCAACATAAAACTCGCAAAGCCTTATCAAATTCTAAACCACCCATACCCCTAGTTTAGTATTCTTTACAAATGTTTGTACATATCAAGTCTTAACTTAAGACGCTATCGCAGACTGGATTTTTATTTTTAGGTGCACCTTCACTGACTCTTCGTAAAGAAGTGTGCAAACCAGCGTTGCATTTTCGATTCAAAATCCGTACAATTTCAGGATCAGAATATGGGCCTTGGGGTTTTAGACCTTATAAACACTGTGGGACCAAGATTAAATTGCTCTGACCTCATTAACATGTTGATTTCTGATTGGAAAATTAAGCCATATATGCTCTTCAGCTCATAGACATGTACATAATTATAGTGGGTGTAACTCTAATAGGGTTTTTGGACTAAAGAACTCATTTATTTCAAATGATTCTGATGTCATCAAAATGCTGTTTCCTGATTGCATAAGGCATGCATTCATTGTAACCCAATAAGCATAATGAATAATCATTGTGTAGTAGGATTATATACATGAATTATTATATTTTCACAGTTGAACTTTTGGTTTTGGACCTAAAGAAAACAATGAGACCAAATTTAAAATTCACTGGCATCATCAAAATTATGTTAACTGATTGGAGTAGGCATAATGAATAATCATTACTAGGAGTTCCTGGACAATTATAGTTATATTTTCCTTTTTTCTCCTGAGGAAAACAACGTGCAAAATCCATTTTTGTCTTTCAAAATCCTTATTCCAATATAATCTTAAATTGTATTTAAAAAAAGATTGTTCTAAAAGAACCTCAGGAGACGTTTCAGAGCTGGTCTCAGATAACTTTAAAGCACTGTTACTGATACTTAAAATTAAATTAGTTTGTTAGCTTATCCGGCTCGAAGAGCCGGATGAGCCTATGCCCTGGCTTGGCGTCTGTCGTCCGTCATCTGTCCACAATTTCAAAATGATTCTTCTTCGTCATTTCAAGTCCGATTTCAATTATGTTTGCTTTATATGATAGCACTAGGTGGGGGTTTCAAAACTTGTACACATAATTTTTAAACTCATTAAATATGCTAATTTATGCTCATTTTTCAAATTTCACAAAAAATGCTTCTTTGTACCGATTTTGATTTTTTGGTTTTTGTTCCATCTGGTAGAGCTACATGAGGTTCACCAAACTTCAACCCGAATTTTTGAAATTTTGTCTAGAAAATTATTTATGCTAATTAATGCGAAATCTGTTCATAAATCACACAAATTTATTTTCTTCGTCATTTCAAGTCCGATTTCAATTCTGTTTGCTTTACCTGATAGCACTAGGTTTGGGATTCAAAAAATTCTACACAGGATTTTGAAACTCGTGAAATATGCTAATTTATGCACATTTTTCAAAATTCAGAAAAAAATACTTTTTTTATTTATTTGTTGACCTTTTATGATCTTTTTTTTTTGTACCATCGGTAGAGCTACATGTACATGAGCTCCACCAAACTACACATAATTTTGAATTTTTGACAACAAAATAATCTATCTTGATTTATGCAAAATTTTAAAATCATGTTTATTTCTTTGCGAGATGCCAGATAAGCACCACATCATTGATGTGCTACTTGTTTTTGTTTTTCGGGATGGCGATCTGCAAATAATTTCCGTAGTAGTCAACTTTATCTTCACTTTTTTCTGTGGCTTTTCTGGAGACATTCTGTTTTGCGGAAATTGCATAGTTTTGCCCCATCACATTCTGATTTTCATTACATTTATATACTGAGTGACTCAGAAAAAAAAAACTGAACACCTAGAAAATTGTAATTAAAAAGGAAACCAATTTATGAACCCCAAATTATTATATGAATTTTGACAGAGTAACTTCTCCCAAATTTTCTGATTTTTTTTTGTGGTATGTTTTTTTACACTTTTATGAACACGGTGCATTGTTTCCTACACACAAAAAATGAGAACTTGCATATATGAGTGATCACACTCAAATATCCATGTATTTTTGACAATATAGTGACACACATCCATGAGTGCTTTCACTCAATAAAGCTACTTTGAAAACGCACCTAATCGAGTATTTTAAATTTGACAATATAGTGACACACCAAAATGAGTTTATTTAATTAACTCATTTCATTGAGTAACATAACTAATTGTTTTGAGTACATTGCACAAACTAATCTAGTGAGTAGCGCTTTACATACTCAGAGAGTTAGTAAAGCTCATCAACTTGCGTGTGATGATTGTGCAACCTTTACTTATTGACTCTCTGAGTATGTAAAGCGTTACTCACTAGGTGAGTCCTATTCCTTTTTGTTTGTTTGTTTGCCTGTTTTTATAATGATATTTGGAATGTTACGATGATATACACATCAGTGCATCAATTCTCTCAAACCAATACACTGCATTACTCACTTCAGTGCATCAATTCACACAAACCAACACATTGCATTGACCAATGCATCAAATTACTCAAACTGTGAACATGACTGACAAAGTAATGGGAAATCCATGCATGTTAATCTAGTTGTTAGTGTTATCAGACGATGTATAAATTCATCGGAACATTCCAAATATCATTATAAAAACAGGCAAACAAACAGACAAAAGGGAAAAGGACTCACCCAAAGACAATAAGAGCATGCAGGCTCTCCGCTCTCGGATCCGTTCTGCTCACAGAGTGTAACTCTATATGGTTCCGCTAAACATGTACGCACTTAAGGGGGTATCTCACTGGTTGCGAACCCAGGCGAATTTACAGAGTGTTATATATATAGAGGATCTACCAACGTTCTTTTGTGCTGCTTTGTTAGACAAGCATAAAGGGGTTATCTCGTTGTATCAGAGAATGGCATGTTTTCTTTAGCGATGCTTTGTAAGCCAAGCTCAAAAGGGTTTTCTCGTTGTATAAGAATTGCATATATTCTTTTGTGCTGCTTAGTTAGGCAAGCTCAATAGGGTTATCTAACTGTATCAACATGGCATGTTTTCTTTTGTACTGCCTTGTTAGGCAAGCACAAAGGGGTTGTACTGAATGATCATGGCATGTTTTCTTTTGTAGGCCTACTGCCTTGTTAGGCAAGTACAGGTGGGTTATTTTGTATGGTATTGGCATGTTTTCTTTTGTACTGCTTTTTCATGCAATCACAAAGCAGGGGCCGTGGAGCGTTTTTGAAAGTAGATGAGCTGAGCCGAAGGGGGGGGGGTGGGGGCTGAACGAAGACGTGTCGTAGTTTACTCATCTAGTGAATTACAGGCTATATAGAATTTCTCAGCAATTCTCACTTTACTCTATTGTTAGTGTTTTCACCCGATCATCCACCAAGCCGTACCAAGTTGAAGAGAAACTCACTTGCACAATTATTTTACGTAATTGAACATGTAAAGTTACTAAGGGATACTCAAGAAAAAAAAGTATATATACTCAATCATTTTTTTTCTTGAGTATCCCTTAGTAACTTTACATGTTCTGGAAGAGCGGGTGTGTACTTTTAACAGAAACACAGATTCTGGAGTAAAAATACGTGATATACGAATAAAAGCACTCACCTGCAAGAGTAGCAAACGGGTTTTACTCATGGAAACTAGTTCTTGTTTTTTGTGTGTAAGAGGTAATATTTGAAATGTGCCAAAATTGGGGGTAAAATCAAAACAACAAATAATAAAAAAAGCACCTCCATTCTGATTAAAACTGCATAACTTTTTAACGAAAATGTTTTGAGCAGCATAACTTAACAGGGGTGTTAATAACACCTATCGACTGCATTATGTGTGAAAATGAGATAGATATGTAGAGGCAAGCATGAGTGAGCACACATCAAAGACAAAATAATCCCTGTTAAAAGGTATTAAGAGGCCTTTTTAAAACTGGATATGACCATTTACTCTTTGATATGTGCTCACCCATTGATTAGGGGAGACCAGGGACAATTGTAACACTTTTTTTTCCAAATTTGACTTATCAACTTTATTATAACTAAATACTTGCTTAAAACCAAGGAAAACGAAATTTGGATATTTTAGCTCGACATACGAATAGGTTTGGATTAAGTAAAACTATTTATTTTGAAGCCATTATCATTTCAAAACACGAGGTCGAGTGTTACAATTGCCCCTAAACCAGGGGCAATTGTAACACGCTATGGGGGCAATTGTAACACGTGAATTTGTAACATTTTGCTTTTCTTTATCAAAGCTATGCACTTGACAGATCCAAGATTTAAACAACATTAACCACATAAGCTAATTATTATAAAACATGACAATGCTTGACTCAAGTTACATTATATTTTCCACTTGTTATATACATGACATGGGATTATTGCAGAAGTTTACGTGCTCTGTACAGGCGATGACAGCGCGCTGAATTGTCCCGGGGCTTGGTACGGGGCAAAAGTATTTCCTAAACGGCATTGTTACTATTGCCCCTGTGGTGGGCGACCATATTTGGAGAGATTTTTTTCTATCTTAGCTGAGGTATTAATCGTTGAAACGTTAGCAAAATATTGCCTAAGAACATAATTTCGAAATATATAAAAATGACAGACGTAGCTCATCCACATATTTGTCCAGAAGAAAAAAAATGGGTAATGTGAAATATTACTTTCCTACTCAAAAAACGATTTTTCTGCTGTAGAAAGTTCCACGAACCGTTAAATCTGCTAATACTCAAACAGCATGTGGAGCGATGAAATGCGCATGCTGTGTACAAATTTGTAGTTTGTAGCGTGTTTCTGCTAGGGATGGGAGCCCCTGTTACAATTGTCCCCGGTCTCCCCTACTTGATAGATCAATCCCACTTTTACCCAGAATCTAGTTGATTAGTGTAACAGCACCCTTGGCTCAAAACATTGTCGTTAAAAATGTATACTACCACGGTATTTTGATCATTATTCTTTGTTTGTGCATGTACCTGTCTTATTATTTCACCCATGCAGCATCAAGAGTAAACGCTTCCTCTGGACCTGTTAAACGAAAGAGGATTGCTTCAGGTACATCTGTACAAGATAACATGGATTCTTCCTCCTCATCAGGTCCTCATAAAAAGTAAGCAAATCAATTACTTCATGTACATGTGCATCTACATTGTACATTACAGGGTGAGATTTTATCATGGCTAAATGAATGAAAGAATGATATTGGCAATCAAAGATTACCACATGTATTTTCCCTTGCTAGACAGGCGTGCTATACAAATAGAGCAAAACATTGCAAGTTTTGATGCAAGACTGGCTTGATCCTGAGTATTATTGTTCTTAATGCCTCTTCCACCGAAGACCTTATGCCACGTAACTGTCGTTGATAAAGGCTTCCCTGCCTTACCGCCACAACCTATCCCATATATCATAATGGTGCCTTCCATGTATCCTGAAATATATGATTAATCTTACAGTTGATATCAATTGTAAGTCTAAGGTGAACCATGTACTAAGATGACAATCTATCGTAAGATTGATTGTATCTCTTTAATTTTACAGGGCATACATGTAGGTGTAACTGGAGCATGTCTACTTGAGTATCATTGATTATATGGCTTTCATTCAGTTATGGTATACACAAAATACCGTTCACCCAGATACGCATCTATTCAAGTTCACACACCTCATTCAACAAAACGCTATATCACATTGAGTAATATTTATATCATACAATGCATTTCAAAAATTATTATAACAGTGGGTTCCTCGATAATTTCAATACTACTAATCTTGAAGACAATGTTACTTGTACTCAAATGAATCAGAACAGTACCTATTTTACTTTATATAAATGTTAAAACTTTTTGAAGATAATGTTTTAATAGTTTCCTCTCATCATAGGATTATTATAAATTTTTGTCTTAAATATGCTATTGTAATGATTGTTGTTGTTGTTTTTTAATGATTCTTACCATTGCAATTCAGTTCAATCAGATACAAGAATTAAATGACAGTATCTGTATGATTTTTACTTCCTGGTCTTATGTTTGCCAAATTCTCAGCATTTTGAAGTTATAGGTAGAAGTCTATATTAGGCATATACTCTTAGTTCTTGAAGGGTGACTAAAGTTAGTAGGCCTACTAAATGATTAAGAAGTCGTTTGTACTGTCTCAATAAGATGACATATTTCATAGGTCTTCTATCTTAAGTCACGCTTTGAGAATACCGCCCTATTTGTTGTGAATGATTCATTTATTAAACAAATGCTTTCTTTGGTAATTCATATGGAAATCTGGTTAACATTCTAATTCTTACTGCAGGCTATATCAATGACTGTGACTGTTTTACAAATAAGCATTTTGATTATGTAATTTCTTAAGTGGTACATGATTCAAACCGTAAAAAGACATTGATAGATATGACTATTTCTAATGTTTTGCGAGTACAGGTATTTCTCATTATGGAATATTGCTGAAAATATTCTATAATGTGTTGTATTAAGCATGCAAATATGTAATACAAAGATTTTTTTTTTAGTAATTTTTATGAATTACATGTACATAACCATAATTATGTCTATCTTCTTGTTCCTTTTAATAGACATAGGATTGCCTCTGGTAAATCAGATAAATTTGACAACATTCTGGTAACCATTGCTAACAGGACAAGGCAAGATGAAGACACAGATGATCTTGGAAGAGCACTAGAAATTTCCATTGATGATATAAAAAGTGCTAAGGTGGGAAACAGACATGGTGAAACACA
>CALNVZ010001506.1:106189-128711 GCA_940671915.1 Paracentrotus lividus
GTTTGAAATGAAATAGTACAAATGGAAAACATTTTTTTAGGATCGTGAGGATTAATCAAAACCTGGTAGTGATTGGTATTTACATAAAGCAAGCAAAACAGACTTTCTTTTATTTTTTCATCCCATTTGGTCTTGAGATGTGAAAGGTTTTCTACAATCATTAACAATAAATTTTATGCATGCCATGCCCTGCTTTTGTGTAGGATTTGAACACATTCAGTCAAGATAATCATATTAGAATGAAAAGTTTATAATAACAACAATACCCTGATCTTTATTTCTTTATTAAAATTATAATAAAACCTGCAAACAGTTTTGGGAGAAATAACATGCAATTTGATTTAATAAAAATCCCCGCATCCCAAATTTCCATTTTTGTCTTGCCTACTACAAGTGAATCTCTTTGAAATGTGCCAAAATTATTTACTCTTTGAAAAAGGTTAATAAAGTTACTAAATGTTAGCTTCTTTAGGTTTTAGACCCATAGAATCCGATGAGCTTATTTTCAAATCCATATGACATCATCAAAATGCTCTTTTCTAATTGGACAATACAAACATGCATTGTTTCACCTAGAAACATTATATATTTCTTGACAAGTTGGCCTTCTAAAGGGTTTCTCGACTCAAGGAACGCATTTATTGCATATTCAAATTGCTCTGACATCAAAATGCTGTTTTTTTTATTGGATTAGGCGTACATTCATTTCAGTTCATATATTTTCATTTCTATCTGATAAGTTAGATTATTATATGGTTTCTGGTCCTAATGAACAGGTTTATTGCATATTTGAATTCCTTTGACATCATCAAAATACTGTTTATTGATTGGACAAGGCATATATTCATTTAAACCCATAGAGCCATTCATATTTATTTGAACTTTAAGTTCAGAAAAGTCAGAAAAAACTAAACACCTAGAAAATTGTATGAACCCCAAATTATTATATATATTCTGAAAGAGTAACTTCTCCCAAATTTTCTGTTACCATTTTTGTGTGGTATGTTTTCACGCTTTTATGAACACGTTGCATTGTTTGGGAAGATGTAAAATTTGAAATGTGCCAAAATTGGGGGTAAAATCAAAACAACAAATAATAACAAATAGGCACCTCCATTCTGATTAAAACTGAATTACTTTTGAACAAAAATGTTTTCAGCCGCATAACTTAACAGGGGTGTTGTTATACACCTATCGACTGCATTATGTGTGAAAATGAGATAGATCTGTAGAGTCAAGCATGAGTGAGCACACGTTAAGGACAAAATAATCATTGTTAAAAGGTATTAAGAGGCCTTTTTAGAACTGTAAATGACCATTTACTCTTTGATATGTGCTCACTCATTGATTACTTGATAGATCAATCCCACTTTGAGGCAGCACCCTTGGCTCAAAACATTGTTGTTAAAAATGTATACTACCCTGGTATTCTAATCATTATTTTTTTTTTTATTAGTGCATGTACCTGTCTTATTATTTCACCCATGCAGCATCAAGAGCAAACGTTTCCTCTGGTCCTGTTAAACAAAAAGGGATTGATACCATGGATTCTTCCTCGTCAGGTCCTCATGAAAAGTAAGCAAATTAAGGACTAGTTATTAATTACTTCATATACATGTGCATTTACATTTTATATTACATGCAAAGATTTTCTCATGGCTAAATGAATAAAAAAATGATATTGGCAATCAAAGATTACCACATATATATTTTCCCTTGCTAGACATAGCAGGCGTGCTATAATAGAGCAAAACATTGCAAGTTTTGATGCAAGACTCACTGAAAACATAAACGGGTAGACCGACTAGCTTTATAGCTAGTGATGCCCAGAATTACTAGCTTTAAAGCTAGTCGGTCACGACGGACTACCTTTCCTTCAACACAACCCGGTTATTACGGATTAGCTTTAAAACTCGCCCGTCTCTACGGACTAGCTTTCAAGCTAGTCCGTCAAGACGGACTAGTTTTAATGCTCGTCGGTCACGACGTACTAACTTCCCAGAAAGCTAGTCGGTCATGACAGACTAGCTTTAAAGCTAGTAGGTCACGACAGACTAATTTTAAAGCTCGTCCGTCGTGACCGACTCGTTTGACGGACTAGCATAAAAGCTAGTCGTAGTGATGCCCAGACTGACGAGCTTTTGAGCAGGACTAGCTTTACAGCTAGTCGGTCATTGTGTAAAGGCTAGTTCCTCGCGCTTTTCTGCCACGATGTTCTTGCTGCTGTCTTGACCGACTAGCATGACGGACGAGGTTAATATGGCTTCACCAGCTTGTCAGAGACGTCAAATCTGAAATATAAGAAGACATTTTAAAGATACAATTAAAAAACATGTATTTTGTCACAAGAATTCGAGCAAAAAAACAATTTATTATGATGATATAAATCAGAAGACAGGAATTGATATAGGAGGCACAATTAGTTAACAATATGGCAATTATGGGGGCAAGGGGCCCGGTGGTCGCCGCAATGACATTACTTTTTGTTGTAGGCCTACCTGCTTTTGCATTTTCGGCCTATACGCTTAATCATTGAGAGCCACTTCAGAAGTCCCAAAGTCGTGCCTCTAATCTATTATTCTTTTCTTTCAGGTAATACAAGTAATCTAAAAGAAAAGCGGCGCCTTTATTTATTTTTAGAATTAAAATTCAATTTTCATAATCTAATGTGATTGTTATTATCGTTGTGAAATACACACAATTTATACATTGATTTGGCAAGACATAATTTTTCGCGTTGGTGATTATAGCATTAATCTTTGTGAAAAAATAACGCTATCTGTGAACTGAAACATAAGGAATTCAAAAAGAGTACTCACACAGTCATGTCACATGAAGGAGATCGCCATTATAATCAAAATCTTAAGCTTTACAGGGTATATGAAGTCTGCGTCTGTACAATTTGCTCATGAAATGGAATTCACATACAGATAATGCAACTAATAGTGATGTCCTTTTCGCAATGCGCATGTTACTCAATCGATTGTACCACCTTCTATTCACTGTTGTTGCTAAGCCCGTCATTCACCAGCAATCTATAAGAATAGACAGATCATGGGTTCTATAGTAACGAAGTATTTAATTAGCCTGTAATTAAAGAATTGAACAAAATTTTAACCTACTCGTGAATGGCGTACTTCTCATGATTGATGTTATGTCGGCTATTGTAAGGGTGCTACATGTATCTCACTTCGCGGAAACAAAATTGAGACAGATTTTCCTGCATGGCATTGCGCTACATCTGTTTCCTCTGCTGTCTCCGCGACGATTTTTTGGGCCACAGGAGACAGATCTTGTACAATGACGTACTCGCTAATCAGTCTTTTGTGTCACATAACCTTTTGTACGTTGCACAAAAGATTTTGTCACGGAAAAAAGCTAGTACAATGCCATGCCGGCAAATCTGTCTCAATTTTGTTTCCGCTAAGTGAGATACCACCCTAAGCTCTGAGATTGTCAAGCCAAAACAACCTTTGTTTGAGAATGTTCTTTGTATCCACCTTCTATTCACTGTTGTTGCTAAGCCGGGCATTCACCAGCTATCTGTAAGAATAGACCGGGTTCTTGAGTTCTATAGTAACAAGGTATTCAATTAGACTGTAATTGAAGAATGGAGAACAATTTTGGAACCTACCGGTACTCGTGAATTGCATACTTGTCATGATTGATGTTATGTCTCGTAAGCTTCCAGATTGTCAATGCAAAAGGACCTTTGTTTGAGAATGTATCCACTTGATTATGCTCGGAAACAGAATAAATAGAGAAGGTGCATTGAAACGACATTGCAACTATTTGTATCAAAAGCTAGTCGGTCATTCAAATGGTTAAACTGAGTATTCCTACGTACTTTTATTGACCTCGTCGGTCGTGCCGACGGACTAGCATCAAGCTTGACGGACTAGCTTTAAAGCTTGTCCGTCTAGTTGAGAGATATAGATTCAGTTGTATGCTAAAAACTAGTCCGTCTTGACCGACTAGCTTTAAAGCTAGTCTGTCAATTGACGGACAAGGTTAGGTTATCAGTGCTGGCTTCATCCTGAGTATTATTGTTCTTAATGCCTCTTCCACCGAAGACCTTATGCCGCGTAACTGTCTTTGATAAAGGCTTCCCTGCCTTGCCGCCACAACCTATCCCATATACGCTGTCCGTCATAAAGGTGGAATATTTTTTTGCCGCTATAGCGACATGATTTTGCTCTGACTTTAATTTCTTGAATATTTTTTTTCCTGCTTTTACTTTTTGGCACCCTGGCTATATCTTGGACATTCTCCCAACCCTTCATGAGGACTTTTTTCCAAAAAAGTTTTGTCAACCCCCGTGATGCCCATTTTTGTCATTTTTTCTCATTTTGGGGCCCCTTTTTTTTCCCGTCCGATCAAGCCCCCCTCAGTCCTACCCCCAGGAAACGCGACTGAGGTGTACTGTTTTATATTGTTCTATTGTTAAATCTATATTTCTGGGGACAGGCTTAGGTCTCTTGTCTTGGGGAGGGGTTGAAGTAAAAAACGAGATTGGTGAAAATTCGGAATATTTTATTCCATCTTTATGCTGAAAACAAAAGAAATGAAAAACCTTTATCCCTTAAATATCACCATTTTGCCCTTAAATTTTGTTTAGCCTTGATGACAAGGCTGTAAATAGTCATTATTGATAATATCTTATTTGGATTTATGTTTGGTTGAGATTTTACAATACAATTTAGAGAAAATAGAAATTTCCACGGTGTAAAAATGAATAAAATGAATGTTGAACCCCATCTCCCTCTTAACATCATTTTCGAAGATCCTTGAGAAAATTATTCATGTTCGAACAGTAAAATTTTTAAATAAAAACAATATATTTTTCAACTTTTCAGTCGGGTTTCGGAAAAACACACTACTTCCCATGCCTTGTTGCACTTATTTGATAAAATATCGCATGCAATAGACAAAAGAATGCACACATTAGGCATTTTCTGATTTACTCCAACCTTTTGATACTGTCGATCATACTGTTTTGATAAGCAAATTATCCCACTACGGGATCAGAGGAACTGCATTGGATTGGTTTAAGATTATCTTACTGATAGGAACAATTTGTTTCTTTGAACGTATTGATTCAGGTTTCAGAATGTCACATGTGGCGTGCCACAGGGATCTATCCTTGGCCGCTATATTCATTATATATCTCATGATTTTCATTTTTCATCTGATGTTTTTCATTTATCTTATTTGCTGATGACTCTAGCTTGTATTACTCGCACAGAAATCCTCAATTTTTAGAAACAGTTAATTCTGAACTAGGTAAAGTCACTCAGTGATCCAAGCAAACAAATTATCTTTAAACTTGCAAAAGAACAAATTATATGTTATTTAGTGAATACAATAAAATTTCTCCGGAGAAGTCTGGTTTTAATAATGTTTTCATAGTAGGGTACAGATCAACGAATTCCTGGCTTGTACATTGATGGCAACTCAGTTGGAAAATTCATATAAAATCATCTATGTAAAGCACTAGCAGAAACACCGCGTGTTTATATATAAGCTGAAGTCATCATTTCTCAAGACATTTTTTATCATGTACTCTACCTTTGATCCTTCCTTATCTTAATTATGGTGTTCTTTGCATGTAGATTCTTTGAAAACCCGAAAGCTTATTTTTATCCAAAAGAGAGTTCTAAGAATCATATGTAATGAAGGCTTCCGCTCACACACTAATCATCTTTTCTACAGACACAAGTTCTAAGCTCAAGATATTTATCAAATTCAACTGGGTGTCCTTATGTATGATTTACATTTTGGAGTCCTACCAACGGCTCTGTCCAACATTTTAAGAAAAACAATCAAGTACATCAATATGCTACGCGGAATCGCTTTCTGCTCTCCACTTACCTAAAGTGAGGACAAAATTTGCCTTTAACACGTTAGCTAATACCGGACCTCGGTTCTGGAATTCTCTTGATACCAAAATTAAGCTTTCTGTTAGTCCATCTGTATTTTAAACGTTGTACTTAAGGTCATCTCTTGACAATTATTGTGACTCTCAAAGTTTATATGTAAATATCCATCATTTGGCAAAAGTTAACCACCCTAAATTTGTGGGGTAAATGTTCAATGAGCATTATTCTTTAGCCCGATTCCTTGCTCAAACGGCGAGAAATGGTACTCTTACGACTGTAAATCCAGTAGACTGCAGCTCGGCCTTGATGTCACGACAGGAAATGGAACAATCTCTCCAACAATCCTCTTCATCTTGTTGTCCTCGCAAACGCGTTGTTTTCTTGGACGACCACTCCTCTTCGGTCGGAAAATGAGCCTCGTTTCGAAATTGTGAATGGCATTGTGGACGACAGTCTTGCTACACCAGTCTTCTCACTCAATCTTACGTTCAGAGTAGCCTTCTTGAAAGGTTACTATTTTAACCCTCTGAACCTGACTTAGACTCTGTTTTTCCCATCCGATAAGAGACAAAGTGCCAGATGAAGACCTTCTGAGGCAAGAACATTCATGGAAATGAGCTTAAACCATTAATCTCATCCATGAACCATGACAGGAAACATGTTACATAAATTTCAATGGAACAAAAGAATAATGCTCATTTGAACATAATACCCAAAAATTTAGTGGTCTTAAACTTTTGCAAATGATGGTAATAGCCATCTGAGCATGATATATGTTTTTTATCTTTTCTTCAATATGCTGTGTCTAACTGTTTTTTTTTTTTTTTTTTCTTTTTTTTTTCCAGATTGTCGGCCCTTTTATCCCTTTGTCAGTTTTGTTATCTTATTGTTATTATGTTGTGCTGACTCTTTCTAATTTCTATTCCCCCCCCCTTTTCTTTCCCGTTTCGTAGTGTCCCAGTCCTGTTCTGTTTGTACATAGCCTTTCTTGCTCTTATTATGCCAAACCCTCTTCGTATATCCTATGTATCATTTATAACGTATTTAGCGTAGTTATAAATATGTTTTACTCATTTGTTTACTCATAACATGATTATAAATGCATCACCGGAATTTTCGGTGAAGAGGGACCCTACACCTTACAAGCTTTGCTTTTTACCAGGGTCTCCTCGTCTTTCTTTTACATGAAATTAATTTCGTATCTTTTTTGTTTACTCTACTTAACTATGTATCAATGTAAAACTGATGAAGTTAAAAATGTATGTAATATTTTGTCCTACATTGTATACAACATGTGAAAGAAGGATCAATAAAATATCTATCTATCTATCTATCTATCAAAATAATTTTGACCCCTCCCCTAGACAAAAGAGTCCAGCCTGTAACCATAAATCTAGATTTACTTTAAAGAACAATAACAAATCTTGGCCTCAGATGTGTTTCCTTTGGGGTAGGAATGAGGGGGCCTTGTTGGGTCACGTGAACAAAAAAAGGCCCCAAAATGAGAAAAAATGATGAAAATGGCCATCTTCTGGGGGCGAAAAACTTTTTTGAAGAAAAATCTCCGGGAAGGGTTGAGGGAACGTCCAAGATATACCCAGGATCCCAGAAAGTGAAAGCGGTGACAAACACATTCAAGAAATTAATAACGGAGTAACACAATGTCGCTTGAGCCAGAAAAAAATATTCCACCTTTATGACGAACAGTGTATCATAATGGCGCCTTGCCTTACTGAAAGGAGTCTAGTGCCATGTAACATGTCTACTTGAGTATCATTCCTATCTCATAAATTATAAGGCTTTCATTCAGTTATGGTATCCACAAAATACCGTTCACCCAGATACATGTACACATGCATCTCACCTCATTCAACAAAACGCTATATCACATTGAGTAATATGTATACTCTTGAAGACAATGTTTTATGTACATGTACTCAAATATATCAGACCAATACCTATTTTTTTGTTGTATAAATGTTAAATACTATTAACTTATTGAAAATAATGTTTTAATAGTTTCCTCTCATGATAGCATTATTATAAATTTTTGTCTTAAATGTACATGTATACGGTTAATATACTATTCTATTGTAATGATTGTTGTTTTTTAAGATTGTAACCATGCCAACTTAGTGTCCGGACTGGAGAATGGCATTGGCGGCGATCCCAAGGTGAAGTGTCCCCCCCCCCCCCCCCCCCCCCCCCTCGATTTTTTTTTTTTTGTCCACTAGTTTTGGCATAATATGTGAGGATTAATTTTGGATATACCACTGTTTTATTTGGGACACTTTATTCCGGGTGAGATACTTCCTGTGTTTCCGTGCCCCCCCCCCCCCCAACCACCAGTCCGGACATGAAATCGCCGATCTTGGAGAATGGGATATATGATTTAATTCAATTCAATCAGATACATGAATTAAATAACTGTATCTGTATGATTTTTACTTCCTGGTCCTAAGTTTGTCATCAAACTCTCAGCCCTTTGAAGTTAAAGGTAGAAGTCTGCATCAGGCATATAATCTTAGGCCGGTATTTTCATGATTGTTAAAGGGCGTCTCTAACAATAGGGTGACGTATTTAGTAGGCCTACTGACTTTAGTCGCCCTTCATAATACCAGCCTATGTGTTGTGAATATGTCATGTATTAAACGCATTCTGTGATAATTTATATGGAAATCTGGTTAACATCATAATGTTTACTGCAGGCTATAGCAATGACTGTTACTGTTTTAGTTTCCTTAATTTCTTACATGGTACATAATTCAAACCATAAAGAGACAATGCTAGATATGATTATTTCTAATGTTTTGGGAGTACAGGTATTTCACATTATGGAATATTGCTGATAATATTCTGAAATGTGTTGTATTAACGATGCCAATTTGTAATGATTTTGTGATTAATTTTATAAATTACATAACCATATGTCTATCTTCTTGTTCTTTTGAATATACCTAGGATAGTGTCTGGGAAATCAGATAATTTTGACGACATTCTGGTAGCCATTGCTAAAAGGACAAGGCAAGATGCAGAAACAGATGCTCTTGGGAAAGCACTAGGAATTCCTATTCATGAAATTGACCCTGCTAAGGTAGAAAACAGACATGGTATAGATTATATGGGGACGTTGCATATGCTGAGAGCTTGGCGAAAGGGCCAACGTCCATCAGAAGAGGTTGGCACTTTGCAAGCTGCCTTGAGAAACCATAATATGATTAGCCTTCTCAGCGAGGTCTTCCCGGATGCTGTCACAGGTTAGTTTTTTTTTTTTTTTTTTTTTTTTTTTTTTTTTTTTTTTTTTTTTTTTTTTTTTTTTTTTCTTCTTCTTTCAAACGAATAATCACAAAACAATCAATAATGATACATTAAAATACAACATAATTTCTCGGAAACAATTCATAATCAAGTAAGATTTATCCGTTTTACAATCTCATCAGTTTAAGCCATTTCTTTGCTGACTGGAAGTAAATGTTCTCTTATGGGTTGTTTTACGATCAGGGTACACCCATTTGTCTCACCGGACCAAAAAATAAAGTTGTTTTGTTTTCCCTCAATTTTGGTGTATGTGTTCTAGACCAGTGAAATGATATTGCTTTTAGATTTGGAGGCATGAGGTCACCAACTTATTTTTCTATAGGGGTTCAAATTTTTTATTACACGTAAAGTCAATTGCATCATTTTTCGGAGAGAACAGTTTTGACAGGACGTGCTTTGACAACATTGTAACGTGAACTGTCTGAAAAATAAATGGATGTGGGTGAAGTAAACAGAAGTTTGTGGCATATATATACAAGTGTTCTTACAGACAAAAACACTGTTCATCAAGTGATGTCTAACTATGCGTAAAACCACCGATTTCGGAGGGGACATTTTTTGACAGAATTGGCACCCTATTTTTGGTTAATGGTCACAAAAAGTCAAATTAACTCTTCAATTCAATTCAATTCAATTTATTAACCATAAAAAGCAAACATGTACAAAGAAATATACATAAGATAAATCAGATTAAACATAAATGCATAATATGGTCTGGACCACAAAGAAGCAAAGGGCTTATGAAGCGTGGACTAAAAATGTACATACAAAATAAACATTTAATATAAGAATACTGCTAAAAATAACAAACACACACACACATACACATCACACACACACCCAGGCATACAACCCTAACATTTCTTTAAGTTTTCAGTTAAATACTTTCGACATAGTTTTCTAAATGTGGATAACAGAGTGCATTGTTTAAGAGAAGTTGGTAACTTATTCCACTTTTTTATACCGATGACTGTAAATGAATTTAGACAGAATTTTTGACAGATCCATAAAGAGTCCAATACAATATTTACCTTTTTTCAATTTCAGTTTGTACATGATTACATTGATTTGAAACAGCTAAGGCAGTTGAAAATTTTTGTCTGAAACCAAATTGGGAATCGGTTAGGATATCATTAACTTGTAAAAAAAATGTATAAACGCTTGTGGATTATTTTTTCAAGAATCTTGGAGAATAGAGGAAGAATAGCTATTGGTCGGTAATTGGTTATATTTTTTTAATTTCCCTTTTTATAAACTGGTACTACCTGAGCTGTTTTCAAATCATTCGGCACATTTCCTGTAGAGATTGACTTATTAAATATATAACACAAAGGCTCAACAAAGCAAATATATACATTTTTTAATAACTTTTGGATCCACCCCGTCTGGTCCACTTGACTTAGATGTATTTAGTGAAGAAACTATTTTCAGTATGTCATGAGTTGAGGTTGGTTTAAGAAATAAAGAGTTTGGTGAATTACTTCCGGTTAAAAACGAATCAAATGAAATGTTTACAGGTGTAATATGTTCTGCAATTTTTTTGCCAATATTTAAAAAGAATGAATTGAATTGTTCTGTTATTTCTTTAAATGAGTTTAATTTCATATCATCGTGATGCATAACTGAAGGTAGTTTCTTTTCATTTTTTATTGCCAAATATGTCATTAATATTACACCAAATCTTTTTTGTGTCACCCTTTATTTTGTTGAAGACACAATGGAAATATTCAGATTTCGCAGTGCGTAATAAACTTGTCAATTTTTTTTTATATTTGATATACTTTTCCTTATGTTTATCACATTGGCATTTCATACGGTTTTTTTAATTTATGGATTTCATTAAACATTTTGTCAACCATGGTTTCTGAAAAGTAAATTTCTTCTTGGACCTGGGTTTTACTTTTGGAAAACATTCAGTATATCTTGAATTAAAAATTGACATGAAAATATTATAACAATCATTTGCATTTTTACAATTATAAACACAACTCCAATCGACTTCACATAGTTTTTTATTGAATTTTAGTATGTTTTCATCATTAATTAGTCTCTTTTGTAGTTTTGATTGAGCTTCAGTATTGATCTTTTTATGTTTTTTAATACAAAATATAGGGAAGTGATCGGAAACATCAGCTATAAATAAACCAGAGTCAATTGTATTGTCAAGGGAATTACAAAATATGTTATCAATCAAAGTTGCACTTGTCTTTGTTATTCTTGTTGGTTTTAAGATTAAAGGGTACAAGTTATGGGAGAACATGGTTTCTAAAAATAAGTTTGTGTTTTCATGAGAACATATATAAAATATATAATTCACTATTAATTTTACTTACAATATTCAAACGCTTATTCATTTCATAAACAAATGTTTTAATGTTAGTGTTTGGAACGCTGTAAAAGCATCCTATTATAAGAGGTTTAAAACTTTTGCATTTTAATTCAATGAACAACATGTCACATTCTGGAATATTACAAGACAAATCAGAACGTATAGTAAAATCATATATTTCATTTATATAAATAGCAACTCCACCTCCTATTCTAATTTCCCTATTTATATTTATAAGGTTATAACCGTTTAGATTGTACAATTCTGTTTTTGTTCTTGTTTGAAACCAAGTTTCTGATACACAGATTGCTGTAAAATTGTGATTAAAGTTAGCTAACATAGAGCAGTATGCATCAAAATTATGACATAAACTTCTGCGATTTGCATGAAGAAGAGAAAAATCATTATCATTATTTATATATATATATATATATATATATATATATATATATATATATATATATATATATATATATATATATATATATCTTGAAATTCTTCACAATAAGTATACAAACATTTTCTTGGTTGAATTTCTATAGGATTCTCAGTATCAATTATATTCAGATATAAATTTTCATCACATATTTTAACATCATCTTCGCATATAGAAAATGGATTTATTTTCATATTCTTTAGTCTATCACAGTCAACTCTTTTATTCAAATGAAAATAAGAATACATATTTAGCTTCAAGTCATCATGTACATATTGGTTATTGTAAAATGTATAGGTTTGAACTTTGAAGGCATCCACCACATAAAGCACACACGTCATTCATTATCATATACACAGAGATGAACAAAAATACAAATCTGAAAATTGGAAGACATAAAATTTAGAGGTTTTGTAATGTACAAAATAAGTATAAACAAATAAAGGTATATTGCAAATTAGTATCGCATAATCGATGTCTAGAGGCATATATAACGATGTATACAAATAATTATTTTAGTCTGATTGAAGAAGATTAAGAAACAGTTCGAATACTTTAGGTAAATACAATCACTTAATTCTTGTCATGGATCTGTTTCCTCATGGTCTTACCATCAGTCGATTTCACATTGATGATGATTTGTCCATCTGTAGACCATGCTGCTAAGATCTTACTATTCTCTTTAGGGTTTCAGTTTTTAAACAATCGCATTTCAGTAGTCAATTCTGATTGGAAAAGCAAGCTGAATGATTGCTAATAATCAAGATGTGCAGGCTCAAAATCAGGGAAAATAAAATGAGACAGTAATTTTACCCTAAGATGCTATATAATGGTCAATTTTTAGAAGTAAATTGGTATTTCAATGATTTAATTTTCTCTTGTAGGTTTCTCTAACAGTGCCCAATAGCTTGCCATCGTAGATTTGATATAACCATACCTCTTTTTCTTTTTATGGTGTACAGAAGGCCATTTTTGACGGTGTACCCTGATCGTAAAACAACCCTTATACATGTTATATGGCCTACACTGTACACACAATAACCTCTAATGGGTAGCATTGCCAAATTTACACCAGTGGTACATGCACATCTGTTCAGAATGTGGAGCGTTTTTGTTAGTGGAGGGGCTGAACAGGCTGGAATTCACAAAGCTATGGTCATTTTCACGTTTTTGTACACGTTTACTGAATAAAGTGGAGGGGCTGTAGCCCCCTAGCCCCCGGCTCCGCGGCCCCTGTGTTAAGTTTGAATATGAGTCACATTTGGTAATCTGTCTGTTGCAAATTTTGTAAATTACTTCTTGATTTGTTAAGTTATACTCATGAAAATTGGCAAACACATAAAAGGATAGTGAGATGTGCAACTAAGATCATGAAGATGCACTTTTTAAATGTGCCTCATATTGTGTTGCCATAGTAACTACATATTGAAATTTAAAACGTCTGGGGAAGATCCTGTGCATCGAACTAAATGCTCTTCCTTAATTTTCAAGAAATTCTCATGAAACTAGGCAGACAAGTTAGACTTGGGAATCAGATCTGCAAGACATAGTCTTTTAATGTGTCAGATCTTATATTTCCATGGAAAATCAAACTAATTGTCTGTTATTCAGTCACGCATGCAAAGATCCCAATGAGAAGGGCACCAAAAATGTGGAGAGTATGACTCTACTTAAAATATAAAACCCATGATTAAATGTTCATACTGTACACAAGATAAGTTCAAAATGATAGGACATTTTTTTACTCACTTTGTACTTTACTGAAACTTTAGAGACATAATTTTATCACTCTTTTCCTTATCATCTTTTTGTAAAGTAGGCCTAACTAAAATGAATCTTTTATTTACTGAAATATACAAGATACAAGATAATTTATTCAGTCCAAATCGTGGAAATTTGCCTTCAATGTATATCACATGGTTCTGTTTGAAAGTGTGAAATAGGTGTTTAATTATAATATTAATAATATAAGATTACATATAGCACTTTATACAATGTAAACAAATTATAACTTGGCTTAACCAAAACATTCAGGGAATTTCTTTTACCAGTACACATTGAACTCACCTGGGTTTAGTGTGGTTATTTTGTAGATTGATTAATGACTTGTTTAGAGGGTAGGCCTACTGAAACGCCCAAAATTTAAAAAAAAATAATATCAAAGCATCTTCAGGTTGAAGCCAACATTAGAGGTAAAATAACTGACATTGGGATTTCACTTAGGTGTCAACTTGCACATACCCTTACAGAAATAATTCTTATTTTATCTTATTTTTCAACACAGACGTCGGTCGGGGATGCATCAGAAGGTACTGGCCCATCCCACTTATCATCATCACCATCATCCTCACTGTCCTCACAGTCCTCACAGTACGTTCATTTCTTGTCTAAATGATACAAATATACTTTTCTATACTCAGCTTAAAGGGATTTAGTAGCTTTCAAAAACAAGTGCAATTATATCAAGCTTAATAAAATTATATTGTTCTATTAAACAGTAAAAACAAACTACTGAAAGTTTCAGATCAAATGGAAGTCATTTACTACCTTAAAACAGTGTAACAAACAACGCCAAGCATACACCAGTACCCTCTGCTGATAACTCACCAGGCCGCTAGAGACGGGGAACTTTACAACAGGAAATGGGTGTGTGGAAAAGCACATGGTTTTATAAACCATCCGGTGTTGGTTTATAAATTTTGAGTATGAAGTCATTGATATCTCGAAGGTAAAGCAAGCAATTAGCTTGCAATTTTAAAGAGATACCAGACTGACCTAAGTGTTTATAATTGTGTTGACAAAATAAGCTAAATCAAATAAATGTGATTTGAATATCATTCAATGTTACTGCATCCCTTTAAGAGAAATTGGACACTTCGACAGCTTCAACCTTTTTAACAAAAGCAAAAATAAAATAAAAATTAAAATCAATTATACAACAATAAAACATTAAATAAACCCTAAAAGAGCCTAGGTGCTTGTTCATCTCACCACCCCTGAGATCTTGGCTGTTGAATTGGCGATTTTCTTATATTTTTTTTATGGCGCAGTAAAAATAAACCAATTTGCACGGTCGAATGGTCACAGAAAATTTTGAAGCGGGTCCATCATTCCCCCATGTTACTATGAGGGTTAATTACATTACGATAATCTTTTCAAATATACTAGTTTGAGCATTTGTCCTTATAATCATGGATCTAGTGTGATTCTGAATGATTCATTTTGTACCAAATTTGCAGGAGATTTTTTGGAGATGGATTTGACAAGATCTTGCAGCAAGTAGCCAGACACCTTGGTCATGATCAAGAAATCAAAGATGTAGCTGTTCAACTAGGTTTTAGTCCAGAAGATGCATCACAGTACTGTGAGGAAAACCGGCAGAGACAAAGGGTCACCTTTCGTGGTACCCTCAACATGCTGAGGACATGGCGACATGGTGGTCGTAAATTACAGGAACGTGCAGAAGGCTGCAGAAAGAGTGAGGTATATCCATATCAACTATGCAAAAAATATCATTAGGCCAATACACTGCATATGGTGTGATCATGCAAAATAATATTGTATTTATTATTTATTTTTCATCATACATCTCACTTCTATAGAAGGCTACAGTTAAATTTTATTTGAGAAATATCAAAAGAGTAGGAAATGTTAATTGACAAGTCTGCATGACATTTTGCGTTCTTTGGTTATTTATCGCATTGATTACTGTAATGGTCTTTTTCTATAATTTTCTTAAATAAATTAATTTAGGTGCAATGGTGGCAGAATTTGGCAGATCGTTTACTATTATATGTTTCTAGTTATCATCCATCTTGGCCACTGCTGAAGTTACTTCATTGGCTTTCCTTGGAGAAAAGCGTAAATTTTCGACTTGCTCTTGATTGTATACAAAATACGTATTCTTCCTATACACTTTTATGCACTACTACAGAAGAGAGAAATATTTGTGGTTTCGCCCATAGACTTACTTTGCCAAATTTAAAGGGCAAAATGGAGGCAAAATTTTATCTTTTCTTGGAGAGAGCGCAGTGTCGGTATGTTATCGAATTTAATGCAATGGATATGCATGTTGACAATTAACGTAATCATTAAGACAGGAATGACTCAGAAAGTCAAAACTGACAGGCAAACTGATATGTTTGTCATTAATACCAACAAAAAATGAATAAAAGACAGGCATAAATTATAGGTAATAAAATGTATATTGACTTCCTCTGCTTGCAGGTAACATTTAAAATGTTGCCCTCAAAATAACCATACACTCTCAGAACGTTGGTAAAAAAAAAATGCATATTGAAACAAGTTGGTTAAAAATATTAACCAATAATGTATTAAACAGAAAAGTTGGTTAAAAAACAAATTGGTTAAACGTGAAAAAGCATGGGTTGGTTAAAAAAAAGCCAAATTCCAATTTTAACCAATAGTTGGTTAAAAAAATTGGTCACGTGGAAGAAAAACAACCAATGGGAAACAGGGATTTAACAAAGATATACGCGCTCCGCTCCTCGCACTAGAAATCTTGCGATTTTGATTTATACACGTAAGATATAGTGCGCCTATTCATTATGCACGTACTTTGCTCGCGACAACAACAGGGTTACACAAGCTGACGGCTGGTCTGGCTGGACCTATCTTGACAATCTGATCAAAGTTTATTGGTAGTTAGAAATGACTTGAAGAGTATAAGCCTGTGGTATAGGACTAACATGCATTATGTTTTGGACTACTTGGCCAGTACGGTTCTTAGTTATTTCGGTTGAGACATTAGACCTAGCGTTAACTTAGGTAGACTCTATTCAAACTTGCTTGAAATTTATGCAGCTCCGGTCTAGAATCTAAATACTTCACTCTCCAACCAGCTTGGTCTCAGACTAAGTCTTGAGGTCATAGATTTAGTTGGCTAAATATTAGAACTATGTTAGAACCATCACTTGCATCTAAATTTAGCCTAAATATTTTTAGACCTCTCGATGTGGATTTGGTCCAATAGGCCTACTTGACTGGTTTAAGATTGATGACCTTGGAATCTAAACATAGAATCTAGGCCAGCATCTCATTTCTATATTCTAGATCTATAATTAGATCCAGTGAGATCTCAGATACTGGACTAGATTGTAGACCTAACGTCTGAACCGAAGTAATGATATTGTACTGACTACTGGACCAATACTTAGGCTACTGTAGGCCTACCCCTTACAAAAAAAAATTGCTATGGTATACCATAAAAATACCATACAGTGTATGGTACCATACCATACAATGCCATGGTATGGTATCATAGACTTATACCATTCAAATACCATACAAATACATCCCAAATACCATAGCATAAATACCATACAAATACCAGATACCATACAATTACCATACATACAGAATAAGACATGTACCATACAAATACCATACATATACCATACAAATATCATACATCTCATTTACATTTTTGGGACAAATTTATGCAAATTTATGCTACCATACATCTACCATAAGGAAATACCATAAAATTACCATAAAAGCACCATACACTTGCCAAATATTGTTTACCATACATCTACCACAGAAGCACCATAAACATACCATACAACCACCATACACCTACCACCAAAGCACCACATACCTACCATACATCAACCACAGAAGCATCATATAGTTACCATTCAACCACCATACACCAACCAGCAAAGCACCATATACCATACAGCTACCACAGGAGCACCATATATTTACCATACAACCACCATACACCAACCAGTAAAGCACCATATACCTACCACAGAAGCACCATACAGCTACTACAGAAGCACCATACATTTACCGTAGAACCACCACACAGCTACCACAGAAGCATCATATATTTACCATACAACCACCATACACCTACCACCAAAGCACCATATAACTACCATACAGCAGCCACAGAAGCACCATAGTTACCATACAACCACCATACACTAACTAGCAAAGCACCATATACCTACCATACAGCTACCACAGGAGCACCATATATTTACCATAGAACCACCATACAGCTACCATATATTTAACATAGAACTACCTTACAGCTACCATATATTTACCATACAACCACCAGACACCTACCATATAACCACCATAGAGCTATCACAGAAGCACCACATATTTACCATACACCATCCAGCAAAGCACCATATATCTACCATATAGCTACCACAGAAGCACCATATACCCACCATAAATCTACCACAAAAGCATCATACATCTACCATAGGAGCACCATAAATATACCATAGCGGTATAATGTACCATATAACCACCATATATCTATCATATAGCCACCATACAGCTACCACAGAAGAACTGTGAGGTAAATGCATGGTGATTTTGTGGTAGATGTATGGTGGTTATATGGTGTATGTATGGTTGTCATATGGTACATATATAGTGGTAATATGGGATATGTATGGTCGCTATATGGTGTATGTAGGGTGGTTATATGGTGTGTGTATGGTATATTATGGTACTTCTGTGGTAGATGAGTGGTGGTTATATGGTGTAGGTATCATGGTGGTCGTGATGGTAGCTGTATGGTGCTTCTGGGGTAAATGTGTGGTGACTATATGGTAGAAGTATACTATAGAACAAACATCTACCATACAGTTGTACCATATTCATTCTATATTTCTACTCGCCATAATTTACACCATATGGTATACCATAGAATAAGCACATGCCATACAGATGTACCATATTCATTCTACTCCCCATAAGTAACACTATGTGGCATACCATAGAAGACACATCTACCATACAGATGTACCATAGTCATTCTACTCACCATAAGTAACACTATGTGGTATACCATAGAACACACATCTACCATACAGATGTACCGTATTCATTCTACTCACCATAAGTAACACTATGTGGTATACCATAGAACACACATCTCCCATATAGTCATTCTACTCACCATAAGTAACACTATGTGGTATACCATAGAACAAGCACCTACTATACAGCTGTACCATAGACATTCTATAATTCTACTCGCCATAATTTACACCATGTGGTATACCATACAATGCGCATGTACCATACAGATGTACCATATTCATTCTACTCGCCATATATTTACACCATGTGGTATACCATACAATGCGCATCCACCATACAGATGTACCATATTCATTCTACTCACCATATATTTACATCATGTGGTATACATGTACCATAGAACACGCATCTACCGTACAGATGTACCATATTCATTCTACTCACCATGATTAACACTATGTGGTATACCATACAACACACATCTACCATACAGATGTACCATATATGCAAAATTCCCACCATATATTTACACTATATGGTATACCATAGAGCATTCATCTACCATAGAGTTGTACCATAGATTTACCATACACCATAGAGCCATACCATACGTGTACCATACAAACTTTTTTTGTAAGGGATCCTATTTAGGCCAACAAATAATGCATGTAGGCCTAGTCTAATAACAGGCATAACTCTTCATGTTATTTGTACCAATACTTTGATCAAATTGTCAAAAGTCTGGTCTATCTATCGCTTGATTTTTTTTTTTTACCAACCATGATGTATAAAAAAAAAGAAATTAACCAATTAAGTATTAAAAATTTTTTACCAACTAGGGTTGGTTAAAATAAATTAACCAACTTTCTATTAAAATTTTAATTAGTTAAATTTTAACCAACTGGGGTTGGTTAAATTTTAACCAACTGGGGTTGGTTTTAGCCACTGTCTGAGAGAATCAGGCAGATTTGAAAAAAGTTGGAAGATGGGGGTCGGCGGATTTCTTTTATACTTTGAGGTTTAAGTACATAGAGGGTAGGTCCCCCGAAAATGGGGTTAAAAATTTCTGATCATAATTATCTTCATAGTTATCCGACCCCCCTAAAATTGACCCTTTTTGGGTGATTTCAAAGCCTTGCATTTTTCAATTTATGGTCATTTTCATGACCTATTAAAAGTCATTTGAAATTGTTCGATTCAAAAAAAATTTGCAGGGCTTTAAATTTAAATGTTTTTCTTTGCAGGCATGTAAATAAAATTTAAAACAAAGGATTGGAAGGTACCATTTTTGCAATAGGGATGTTGCCATTTTTTGCATTTTTCAGGAAGGAGAAAAATGGGAAATTTTGGCAATATTCATGGAAGTGTAACAAAAATGGCCCAAATTTTTTCAGGCTGATTTTTTCACAGAATGTGTCTTAAACATAGGTCAATCCATTATAGGTTTCAAATCCGTGGAGTGTCTTCAACTTTTCTTGTTAGAAGCTGCTAAAAATAGGTCTTTTTAAACAAACCCTGAAAATATGGAATCTTGTACCTGCTGCCAAATGTACTATAATTACTTGCAATAAACCCCAAAAGTGTTTGAAAAGCACTTCATACCAAGCAGATATGTCCTTATAAAATGCAGGCAAATTAAATTTTAGGTATTTCATTTGTTAACACCCCCATATCGCTAATGGACTGTCCCTGTTAGAAAATATACATCTAAATTCTACATAAAACTCATAAATTACTTGTATCACTTATATGATAATGAAGGCATAATGACAAAATAACTTCAATCAAATGGAAATCAATGGGTACATGGACTTTCTAGAAACAGTACAAATCTTCAAATAAACATTTAGGCCTATGGTCACACATATCGATCTTAGTTCGATCCATGCACATAATCTAATGTCACCAAATAATGACTCCATGAAGTTACATAACAACGATAAAGATGGAAAAAAATCTGGCAATTTGTATATCGCTTTTAATTGAGTTTCTACTGGTACACACAACGATTTATATTAAAATCATTATCATAGACGTCAGAAAGAGAGGGCCAGGGGACTACCCAAACTGAAATATGTGGAGGTAGGCCTAAAAGGATACCCCCATGAATATCACTTTGGGGTTGTAATATACCCTGTCAGGATTTTCAAGGAACAAGTGACTCCTTTGTTTTGTTCCTTATCTAAAGAAAATTGAAGATTTTGTGTTAGTTGTATTCAGATATTTGCAATTAGTTATCAAGAGAAAAGAAATTTAGTAGAATAAAACTTAAAAAAAATAAAATAATAATATTGGAGGGGGGGGGGGTTCCTCGGATATCACCAAGCCCACTCCCTCCAATATTGTTGGTACGTATAGGTATCAGCGCCGTCTTAATAATTAATATTTTGATTGACTCGGATAATATTATGTAAATGGTCTATATAATTTGGGCAGATATATAGTCTCTTCTATAATCTTGGCACTCGGATTTTATGAGCCACCCCCCCCCTTCCCGGAACACAACTCACAATATTTGTATCTATACAGGATTTTCAGCTTCGCGCTGTACGCTCGATTAATTTTAAGCTTCATTTTTTTTTTCTTCAAGAAGACAATCGCTGGAGTTAACCCCATGTTTTGCAAAAAGGTGCTTTGGAAATCATTTGAGCCCTTTCCCCCCCTTCTCATCCCTTATTGATCTTACTCCAAATTACTTGTAACACAGCTTCACATTTCAGGTTTCTATAGGGACATGGCAGGTAATATGGCCACCTGAAACAAATCATGTCGTGACCGTCGACCCGGGTACCGGTCGTGAGCGCCATATATTGTTCAATAGTTCTAGAAGCTGTATACGAAAATCTATCGTCGTGAGAGATTGGATGCCGAAATCTCTGAGAATGCTGATAAACCAACGGAGTAGGGAAACTTACGGCATGTTTTTACCCTGAATGTAATAATATGATATTTCTACAGAATGTGATGTGGAAGGGGTTTGGGGGTATACCTGCAATTTTTGTATATTTAGTAAGCTTATAGTTTCATTTGTATCTATAGGACTAGCGTGTACAGTGTCAATTTGTTGTATTGAATTGTTGCCTGACCATGGCAACATTTAGTGCAGGTGTAAGATGGGCAGTCCAAAGTGGCGGAAATGATTCTGGTACTTATAGTATTGGGATGAGGCATCAATCTCTTTGCTACGATTTTTTGGGGGTATATTCATAGTATGTAATTGATATTCACAATAAAAGTTTGAGCAGTAGTTATTGATCCATAAAACAAAGATTAGACTGTGTGTCATTTTATAATTTTATGCTAATTAGGCAAATCAGCTTAGGGTCCATATTACCTGCATACCGTAATGACATTTTCAGCCCACGCCGCGCGCTCGCATTTTTCCCATCTCTCATAGGCCTATAAACAAGATCTAGGGGCTAAGGCCCCCTTGTTTGTTTGTTTTTTGGGGTTTGTTTTTTGCTTCTTTTTTTTTTTTTTTTCACTGAGGTTCATTCCTCCCCTAGACAAAAGAAACTAGCCTGTAACCATAAAACTGGATTGAACTTAAAGAACAATGACAACTCTACACCTGAGACGTATTTCCTTGGGGTAAGACTGAGGGGGCCTTGGTGGGCCGCGTAAACAAAAAGGGGCCCCAAAAATAAGGGGGGGAAAGTTTTTGGAAGAAAAATCCCGGGAAGTGTTGAGGGAACGTCCAAGATATTGCCAGGATCCCGAAGATTGAAAGCGGTGACGAACACA
>CALNVZ010001506.1:130268-143829 GCA_940671915.1 Paracentrotus lividus
CTTAATGTATTAAAACTTCAAAGTATGAAAGAAAATTGCCGACCCCCATGTTCCACCCCCTGCCTGATTCTCTCAGACAGTAGCTCTTAACACGTTTAACCAACAGTTGGTAAGTTTATATTTGAACCAATGGTTGGTTAAAATTTTGCCTGGTTGGTTAAAATTTTTCTGAGAGTGTATTGCCCTTGTCTATAAGAATATGAATCTTTTGTGGGCAACATATTTATTGTTCACCTCCAGGCATTTAACATAATAAAGATAGGCCTCTAGAATTAAGCTCTGATTTAATTCATATGGATCAGAGAATTGAGATCATCCAGTGATATTTTCTTTAACAGTTGGTACGCACAGCAATGTTATATGTCATGATGGCTTAGCACAAGAAATTGCATTCTTTTATTATAAGGGAATTGCCAAAGATCGAGGGGTATTTTAACTATTTGTATAATAATATATAAGTTCTTTGGTCCTCTTAGGCCAAGCGCAGTGTAAGAATTAATATGTACATTTCTATCATTATAAGTCAGAATACCATGAAAAACAACAAACCTGTGCACTGGTGGAGCTCAACAAACCCTTCCTAAAGAATGAAAGCATCCAGTTCATTTTGGGAGGAAATAAACCTTAAAAGCAGTGATAGCGATAAAAAGATGCAATGCCGTTATACTTAAAGTATATAACTTACATGTAGACGAAGGACTGTTTACCTAAATGAAAGCGATATATCTGACAGGAAGGTTTAGTGTAACAGCAAAGGAAATATACATTACCAAGATAAAAGGCTATTATGCTTTTGACACCATCATCATCATCAGGTGTTTAGTCTTTCTCCTTGAGTTCTTTTATTTGAGATAAGATATTCAATTATTTCTACTTTTTTATATTTTTATTTGTATTGTATGTTGTAATGTTATTCATTACAGTATAATTTGCTCAAATGATACCATGTTAAAATTTCTTGATATGTGCTTTTATAATTTAGTTTATCTACTCTGTGGTATTCAAAGTTAGGAATATTGATGACATAACAAAAAACATATATGTCTATACATGTAAAATGTAAGAATACTAGATTTGACAGAACATAAAACTCTTTGAAGTCTTAACTTAATGATGTAAATCATGTTTAATCATAATCATGTTATTGCAGTAATAATTAAAGAATTCTATGTATCAATAATAATTTTGAAGAGCATAAAACTCTTTTTCAATTAAATGACATAATTCTAACTTAGTAATGTAAATCATGTTTAAATATAATCTTTTTATATATTACAAGTAATTATTGTAAGAACAGTAAGTAACAATGTAACAATGTAACTTTGTATATACCATAACCAAAAAAAAATCTCACAAGCGCTAGGAGTGTCAATTCTGACGGATATGATGTATAAATATTCAAGATCATTATTTTTATCATTACATGTATATATTTCCTAGATGTGAAATTAAATACGCAATATGTGATTCATGCCATTCCTTTTATTAAATAATGTGGATTTATATCATGATCATGACATGACAGGTACTTCCTGCACAATATTCCCTCGTTTGTTGTTAACAAGTGTATCAAAATTGTAAGTGGGTTTAAAAAACCTTGGTTATGACTGTACATACATACTGTGTGTTGAACAATTATTGTTGGGTATATTAATTACTTGATCAGTACTGGTCCATACTTTGTTCATTGAAATATAACTATGCTGCCTTTAATTTGTAAATATAATGTGTGTATATTTATATATTGTATCATTCGTGCCCTATATATTATTCTTATGTCATTCTTAAAACATTTATACAGTGTGTGTCCAAACATTTATCTGCTACAAAAAGGCAGAGTCACAAAAAATGAATTTGCAACTTCAAGAAAGTATTTCATTCTCCAAGTTATATACATTCTCTGTTATTGTTAAAATTGTTGTACATTAAAGACCTAATACTAGACATGGTAATCAAATATTCCTTGAATCATGTTACAAAATTACTGAATATACATTTATTTCATTTCATTTTTATGGAATTCCATGCCCTGTATATTATTCTTGTGTCATTCTTAAAACATTTTTACAGCGTGTGTACGAACAGTTATCTGCTAAAATGAAAGCACAGTCACAAAAAATGTATTTACAAACTTCAAGAAAGCATTTCAGTTTCCAGTTTATGTATACATTATCTGTTATTGTTAAAATCGTTGTACATAAACAAGTTCAAGTTCAAGTGGTTTTTATTTCTCATGTCATATCAACAGTTTACAAATCAATAGAACTGATACATAATAACGAATAAATAAATAAATACGAAACAATCTGGCAAAGAACAAAATATTCATATACATAATAATTAACATGATTCTAAATAATTTTACATTACATGTACATGAGAAATGAGGAACCCAAAAAGCATAGCTTGTAAATAAGGTCCCTCTGGGTTTAGATATAAAACAATTATTTTTGTTTGTTAAAGATAATTCAATATTTCCGAAATATGAGGTATTGCCTTGTAAAATAAAAAATGATAATCAAGAGAAAAATCAAGAAAAAGGAACACGACAACAGCAAAATAAATGTAAAAATAAAAAAATACTATGAATATAAGGAGAAGACAAGAGGTATAGAAGTAAAGAGTGTTTCCCACGTTCAGACGATTTGAATGAATACCTGTAGCAGTTTTAAGAGAAGTGTTGGCTCACTTGATTAATGGAAAAGAATATATCATCATGGGGGATAGTACGGAGTACGATTCCAGATTATTTGTTTTAAACGTTTTTTAAGGGGGAATGCCTGTGGTATGCAGTTGAAGAATTTGATGCTATTTCGTGCCAGATACTTGGGTCCTGTGAAACTTAAGTTTTTTGAGGGCGAGATGCGTGTCGTAAGGAGTGGGGATGGTGTATACTAGATTAGATGTCTTGTGGAGTACGGTGTACGCTTCGGAATGTCGCTGGTTAAGGATAGAAATGAGGGGAGGGCAGTGTTTTTTGTGATACTGATAACATAAAGATTCCTAAATGCCAATTGTGGGTCGTCGATTTTTAGTATATTGTTATTGAGGAGAAAGAACTATTGGTATGCAGAAAGAAAGTGGACATTGTGGATTATTCGTATATTCGTTTTTGTAAAATAAGTATTCTATTATTGGAGAATCCTTTGGAGGAGTTGCCCCACGCCAAGATTCCATATGTCAGATAGGGATATATAAAGCGTCATATAAAGGCGACAACAAAATCCCGAAAAAAGATTAACATATGCTTTAGACCTGTTGATCACACACCAAATTATTCTTTGATACTCAATCTTACATATATAGTCAATATGAAATTTCCATGATAGTCTATCATCAAAAAAATTCCAAGAAACTTAGTAAAATTGAACTTTTTGAAGAACTTTACCATCAATTTGTATAGGGAGCCCGGAAGAGAATTAACTGAATTACCTAAAAATCATGTAATGGTTTTGTGCGATGTTAAGTGACAGTTATTAGCTCTTATCCAGTCTTGTACATTAAACAATTCCGAATTGATTCTGTCAAGGAGAATTTGAGGATCACGTTCAGAAAAGGAAATATAGAGTCAATCGGCAAAAAGTATGAAATGAATAAGATATCAGAAGAATTTTTGAAATCATTAAGGTACAAAATAAAGAGCGGTCCTAAAAGAGAGCCTTGCGGTACGCCCAACATCTAAATAGTTTTGTGTTGACGATATTATATCAATTAATGCAAGTAATTGTTTTCTCTTTCTGTCAGTAGTTCTGAACCACTCCAAGGCCTTCCCTCTGATGCCATAATGGGAAAGTTTAAATAATAAGATTTCGTGGTCGATGTATCGAAGGCCTTGGAGAAGTCCAGGAACAAACCTATAGTAATGAGAAGTGATTATCGATTGCATGAATTATTTGTCAACAAGAACTATCATCGCGTGATTTGTGCCATGTTTTTCGGGAAAACCAAATGATTATCGATATGATATTTTAAAATTAGAGAGAAAATTGAATCAGCGAGAATAAACGAGTTTTTCTAATTTTTTTGAAAATGAAGTAAGCAGAGATATTGGTCTATAATTCCCTGTCGATCATGACGGTCGCCTTTTTTAAAGATTGGGATTATTTTAGCTATTTTCATTTTGGTGGGGACTATTCCAGTCAATAATGATGTATTATAAACGACCTAGTACTAGACATGGTCATTAAGTATTCTTTGAATCATGTTACAAAATTATTGAATATACATTTATTTTATTTCATTTTCTGGAAATGATAAAAATGTTTTCATTGTATATAAGACAGGCACACATATCAGGCTCTTAACAGAAAAGATTTCCTTTGAATTGGAAAGAATCATCAGTACTATCTTTGCAGTTGAAGGGCATATGAATATTTAGTGTTAGAACTAGACTGTTGTAATATGAATACTGTTTCCTGTGTCGCCATCCTGATAATGTTGATGATAAAAATAACGATAACATTTGACAATTTTGTTAACAATTTTTTGATGATATCAGTGCTTCACATCATTATTCCGAGATGAATTATTTCAGAGCCTTCTTTGATTGTGCATTCTTGTGTATCTTCTAAGCGATTATTTGTTTTCAAACTTTCAGCACCATTTTTCATTTTCGAAATGTTTATTCAAAATCATGTCATATCATAAGTGAGTTATTCTAATTCCAGTTAATAACTACAGTTAACACGTCTTTCATGTTTCTGGAGCAAACGGTTTTTTGGGAATCAATTTTATGTAATAAACATTAAACAGATGAGGTCTTTGTCAGATGTGAAATCATCATGGGATACATGTGAATTAAAGCAATCAGACAGAGGGAGAGAGAGAACCGAATGAGTGTGTGTGTGTGGGTGTGTGTGTGTGAGGGTGTGTGCGGGTGTGTGTGTGTTAGATATGCAGTGACAGAGTATCATAAGATAAATGAGAACGAATAGTGTGTGAGAGAGTATATGATTAGAGTTTGTGTGTGTGTGCGTGTGTGTGTAAGGGATATGTTGATAGAGTGTTTGAGATAAGCGAGAACGATGCGAGAGAGTGAGGACGATATAATTGAAGGAGAATTTGTTGGGGATATAGTGATGAGAGTATACGAGGTAAATGAGAGAGAGAAGAGAAGGAGAAGTATGAGAGGTTTATATCCACTTGGTCTAACAGCAGTTGGTCCAAATATCTGATTGTCTTATACTACATGAGCTAAACCCATTTCCTCTAGTAACAATTTGGTCTAATTTCCCGTTGGTCTAATACATACTTAGTCTAATTATCACTTGGTCAAATTGCCATTTCGTCTATTTACATTTTGGTATAATTGCTTTTTCGTCTAATTCACAAATGAATACGTGGTCTATTGCCGGTTTGTTACAGAAAGTGACCAAGTGGTGATAGACCAAGTGGATATTAGACAAAATGTACATTATACGAAATGTGAATTAGACCAAACGTGCATTAGTCAAAGTGGGTTTAGACCAATCGGCAATTTATCATATGAGATAGAGAAAGAGCAGGAAATAAAGAAGTCAGTAATCAGAGAAAATGATATAAAAAGATCAAAATTAAAGAAATCATGACCTCATGGCTGAAGAATAAAGACATAAATCGGCACACATAGAATATGAAATAGAAGTAGCCTATAAGAGAAAAGTTATCTAATCAAGAAGAAAGGATAATACAGAGAAAGAAAATGAGACAGAGAATTCGTAATGAGAGTATTGCTATAGAGGAAGACTATAGAATACAATCAGGGTATAGGTAAATAGAGAGGACTGATAAAATGATAACGTGAAATATGGAAGAGACAGAAAGAGAGAGAGAGGTACATATAAGCACAACACAAAAAAAATTTGAACCAGGAGGAGATTGAAAAATTTAATTGTATGTCCATGTAGGGAATTTAATTAGCTACCATGGCAGCGAATTTTAGGAAAAAATCATGAAGTCATGCTTCATTGAGCAATGGTTGAATGCAAAAATGTCATTTTTGGAAGTTCACAAGCCAAAAATCACTTTTCTTTTTTTATAGGCCTATATCAGCCCTCTTCTCATTTTACCGTGGTATATGAAGGTTTTCTGCTTCTTTCTCCATCTTAAGCTTCTCTTGATCTGTAACCCTCGTTCTCTCATTCTGTCTGTTCCATATTTCATCTTATCTTTCTATTACTCCTCTCTTTTCAGATATACGTTTTTCTGCTTCTGACTTCATTGTGTTAATACATGTATATCGTCTCTTTATATTTCTCCCGTTTCTCTTTCTTTCTGTCTACCCCATATTTCATTTTCTCTTTCAATCAATCCTCTTCTCTTTTAATCATGGTGGTGTGTATGGTTTATCTGCTTCTTTCCTTTATCGTTATATAAACACAACACAAAAAGAAAGTTTCTCCTTATTTCAAATATCAATATTTTTTTAACCAGGAGGAGTTTAAAAAATCTAATTATATGTTCATGTAGGGAATTTAATTAGTTACCATGGCAGCAAATTTTAGGAAATATTATGATCGTGAAGTCATGTTTCAATGAGCAATGGTTAAATGCAAAAATGTCATGTTTGGAAGTTCACAAGCCAAAAATCACAATTTTGATTCAATGATATCGGACCAGTTTTCAGATTTTAAACATTTCACGCTTCAGAATGTACGCAAAACGTGCTTCCAAACATACGAACAGGACATTTGTCCTATTGATTTCCTCTCCATTGACTTTATGTATAGAGTTTGAACAAAAAGCGAACAAAAGTCAAATATTGCTCATTTCCATTGTTACTTTTTTGTACGTTATAGTGTGAGTTAATTCTTGAAACTTGGCACAAATTTTTAAGAGGTCATTAACTAACAGGAACTTAGGTCAAATTAAGAATCGGATGTTCCATTAAGACATGAATCCCGTCATATTTGATCAATTTTACCATGGCAAAGAAGTAAAATTCGCAGTTTTGGAAATTGTTTCTGCATGCTCACTCAACCGTGAAATTATACGCAAATGTCCTTTTCGTATGTTTGGAAGCACGTTTTGCGTACATTCTGATGCGTGAAATGTTTAAAATCTGAAAACTGGTCCGATATTATTGAATCAAAATTGTGATTTTTGGCTTGTGAACTTCCAAACATGACATTTTTGCATTTAAGCATTGCACAAGTTGAAACATGATTTCATGATCATGATGATATTTCCTAAAATTCGCTGCCATGGTAGCTAATTAAATTCCCTACATGGACATAAAATAACATTTTTTTTAAAACTCCTCCTGGTTAAAAAATCATTTAATTCCACCTTAGACTAATTTGATTAATTACAATATAAAATTAAAATAAACATCTCAGTGGCTTATCTATGATGTCACATTGGGGGAGGGGGGGGGGGCTTACTTGAAAACTGCTACCCGTAAGCAAAATTAAAGAAGGATCATAAATTTTGATTCCAAAATGGCAAACTAGGGGATCCTTTTATAGATTATCAGGTTTGATTTTCAATTTGTCACCCCCCCCCCCCCCCCCCCCCCCCTTTGCAGGATTGACGTAAGAGTGGTATCTTACTTCGCGGAGACGTCTCCGCGAAAAAAATAAAAGTATTAGATATTACAATTTTCAAAAACTGTAACAGAGCACTTTTACAGAACCGTCTCAAAGTAGTTTCCGCGACTCATGAAATGTCGCGGAGACGTCTCCGCGAAATGAGATACCACCCTAACCACTTAGCTATTAAAGCACCAAAACTTTCATTATCCAATGTACTCAGTAACCCAACTGTATCCTATTTGACATAATGTCATATAAACAACTATAGAAGCCTTTAAAAATATTATATCAAATAGACATCATTATTCAGGGGCGTCGATAAATACTTTTGCAGTGGAAAAATAAATGGCTTTTTCAATCAATCGCCCACTCTCCCCTTTGGAAATTTCCCCATCTGTCAAATTGTTGGGAGTAAAAGAGCATTTTTAACATTTGCTACATAATATTACCAACAACAACCAAAAAAAAACCCCAAATCAAAAATAAACATTTTTTTTTTTTTTTTTTTTTTTTTTTTTTTGCCGAAATCATATATAAAATTGATTTATGTACTGTAGGCTTATAAGGAATGATATGATAATTGATACAGGTTACACATCCAAAGCCGTTTATTTCATTGATTGGTCAACTTTATTTCTTTCTCAGTAGGTCAAAACACTTTGTACTAAGCTTGACTCACAAGCGCCGTATTGTGGAAAACGGGTTTACTTCAGTGGATGCTGAGCCCCACCGAAAAGGCCTTTTAATATAATTTACATCAGGAAAAATATTGGAGAGATATGTATGGAGAATATGGCGACTTCATGTTCTTTTTTTTCTGCCAATGGATTGTGATGGTTCAGCCTAAATTCGCTTGTTTTTAGTACTGACGGGCGATTCTAGCCTAAACTCTGCCCACAGTCCAACTGACCTAATAGTACTCGAAGATGGAGAATTCGCTAGTTTCTGGTTCTTACGGGCGATGTTCTAGCCCAAACTCGGCCTCAATGCAGCCAACGCTTGATCCATACCCGTCATAAATTGAATACTGGAGCCAGTATGAGCCCTGTAAATGAAATAATTCGGGTGAAATAATGATGAATGTTATTTGAACACTGCCATTTTATTAAATATCACCTTATATAGTATTTCAGATGACAATTGGTGCGCCATTAAGGCTATAGAGAAGTTCAATATAAATTATACACAAGTACCACTCCAAACTTATTCGCTCTTATTTTCTTGCTTTTATTTTGTTATCTATCATGATATGTATTTTTGTTGCTGTTGTTCTTCAATCTATCCTCCCCTGCTACTTACTCATCTTCTTTCCTCTATCGGATCATATTTCTTTCTTTCCTTCCTCGTC
Source organism: Paracentrotus lividus (assembly GCA_940671915.1). NCBI lineage: Eukaryota > Metazoa > Echinodermata > Echinoidea > Camarodonta > Echinidae > Paracentrotus > Paracentrotus lividus. Next base: position 139,128 of record CALNVZ010001506.1, read on the forward strand.
TCCTTTTCTCTTTCTAGATCTGTCTCTCACCACCCACCCCCCCCCCTTCTCCTCTATCTTTCTCTCTCTCTATCTCTCTCTCTCACCCTCTCTTCACTTTCATCACTCCTTCTCCTACCCTCCCTCCCTCTCTTCTCTATTCTTCCTATCCTCCCTCTACATCCTCTCCTAACTCTTAATATCCTCCCTCTCATTTCCTTTCCTCCCTCCTCAAACGTCTCATTTTGCCCCTTCATTCTCTTCTCTCTACCTCTCTTTCTCCCTCCCCCATCTCTCTCTCTCTCGCTCGCTCTCTCTCTTCTCTCTCTCTGTCTCCCTCCCCCTCCCTCTCTCTCTCTCTCTCTCTCTGTCTGTTCTCTCTCTCTTTCTCTCTCTCTCTCTCTCTCTCTCTCTCTCTCAATTTCAATTTAGAAGAGTACGATATGTTAGTCGTTTAATATGTCGTTGCCATTGGTAACCTTATTGGTCAATGTTGTTTATTCCACCGATTCACTGTCTCCAAAGACATCGGAAGCAGAGGAAAACCTGGGGTGTTGGGCGCCTAAATGAAACACTGGGGATGCAGATATGAATATTGACCCCCTCCACCCTTAGCGGATCCCGGATTTCATGAGAGGCCCAAACTAGGAATTATAATTATTTTTTTATTATTTTTTTTTTAACCTCACGCTGGGCAAGCAAAATTTACTTTTTGCGGACCCGAATTTCTGACGTCCGGGAAAGTTAGGAAAATGCGTTTCTAAAGCCACTCAAATTATTCATAAATATAAATACCACTAATAGGCATTATTTTTTTTTAGGGCTTTGCCCCCCCCTCCATTCTCTTGGCCAGAGGTCTAAATTTATATGCCACCCCGCCCTCTTATCGATCGGCCGTTGTGGCGTTAAAAAATAATACTGTATGCTTTTTGCTTTGCCAGCGTGAGGTTAAAAAAATATAATAAAAATAATTATAATTCCTAGTTTGGGCGCTCTCATGAAATCGGGATCCGCCTAAGGGTGGAGGGGGTCAATATTCCATATCTGCATCCCCAGTGTTTCATTTAGGCGCCCAACACCCAGGTTTTCTCTGTTCGATGTCTTTGGGACAGTGGAATCGGTGGTTAAACAACTGACATTACTAAGGTTACCAATGGCAACGAATATAAACGACTAACATATCGTACTCTTCTAATGAAATTGAAGAGAGAGAGAGAGAGAGAGAGAGAGGAGAGAGAGAGAGAACAGAGAAGAGACAGACAGAGAGAGAGAGAGAGAGGGGGAGGGGGAGGAGACAGAGAGAGAGAGAGAGAGTAGAGAGGAGAGAGAGAGAGCGGGGGAGGTAAAGAGAGGTAGAGAGAGAATGAAGGGGCAAAATGAGACGTTTGAGGAGGAGGAAAGGAAATGAGAGGGAGGATAGAAGAAGATAGATAGAGAGAGGGGAGGTGAGTAGGAGAGGAGTGAAAGTGAAAGTATAAAGAGAGAGGAGAGAGAGAGAGATAGATAGAGAGAGAGAAGATAGAGGAAAGGGGGGGTGGGTGGGTGAGAGAGACAGATCTAGAAAAGGAAAAAGGAGACGAGGAAGGAAAGAAAGAAATATGATCCGATAGAAGAAGGATGAGAAGTACAGGGGAGGATGAGATTGAAGAACAACACAACAAAATACATACTCATGATAGATAATCAAAATAAAAGCAAGAAAATAGAGCGAATAAGTTTGGAGTGGTTGGGTAGATGTAGGAATATCGGCCACTTAAGCTCATTTGCTTAATTATCGCACAGAAAAACAATAAAATCACAAAAGAAAAAGATCTCATTGCCTTCAGCTATCATCATTCAACTTATAATTTCCAAAAAAAATTGATGGGTAATCAGATATTGTTGAGCCATTATATGCAATAATGACGTCATCGTAAAAGTTGGCTGGCATTCCCCTACATTGAGTAAAACCGGCCAGTATTGTCACCCTTTTTAACTTGTTTTGGCTATCGATAGATCTGTCTGGAAGACTTTTTGAATTGTAAAACATCAACTTACATGTTCTGTATTGATGTTTTATAACATTACATTTTAGAAGATTATATGCATTCACTACAAAATTTCAAAACACTCAGAATAACTTACTTATCTCATGAGATCATGACATATTCACAATAATAATAAAGAGAAATAGACATTTTCAAAATTGTCAAAACAATTAATAAATAAATATAATACATTATAATGCAACTTCCTATTAAGATTCTACATGTCCTTAGCAACTCAACCCGGAGAGTAATACAAAACAACCCCATGTGGTGTCCCTATTGCCCTACACAAACAAATGACGGTGACTAGCACTTTTCAACACACTGGCCACCCAATACACAGGCTTTTCACAGTGCAAACACTCCATACATGTTTGCCCACCCTCCACACATGTCCAAATGCATGAAATAGAGTATGCTCCCATTTCTATTTTTATCCGATCACATTCTCTCAAAATTGTTCAATTTTTACATCAGGCCATTTTTCAGCTGCAAATTTCCTACCTGACAGATTCTGGTAGTTTTCTTTCGGAGATTCTCAGCTTGTTGTTGTCAATACACATTCAACCTTCCCACAGACCACCTGACCAAAGATGCCCGTATTTCAACTCAGTTGATCTTCTGTTTGAGCTAGGGCTGGACAGTGGTTGTCCGTCCCTATTCCTACTGTCCGCGTATTCCCTCCTCTACCCTACTTGTATAATTTATTGAACTCTTATAGCCTATTATGGCGCACCAATTTGTCATTCTGAAATACAAAAGTGATAATTATAATGCTGTCAAATACCATTCATCATTATTTCACCCGATTATTATTTATTTACGGGCTTCATATGGCTCCGTATTCCATTTATGACGGTATTGGAACAAGCGTGGCTGCATTGAGGCGAGTTTGGGCAGAACATCCCGATAAGAACAAAACTTAGCGAATTCTCCATCTTCGAGTACTATTAGGTCAGTTGACTGTGGGCAGATTTAGGCTAGAATCGCCGTCAGTACTAAAATCAACGAATGCGTAATTTTAGGCTGAAGCATCACAATCCATTGCAGAAAAAATAGAACATTGAAGTCGCCATTTCTCCATACATATCTCTCCAAATATTTTCCTGATTAAATTATATTAAATAGGACCTTTTCCGGTGGGCTCAGCATCCACTGAAGTAAACCCGTTCCACAAATACGGCGCGTGCTTTGTGGGTCAAGCTTAGTACAAATGTTTATGTTACCTACTGAGAAAGAAATAAAGTTGACGCATCAATGAAATAAACGGCATTTGATGTGTAACCTGTACCAATATCTTCTCTTATAAGGCCTACAGTACATTAATCAATTTCTATATATGATTCGGAATAAAAAAAAAAAAAAAAATAGAAGAATGTTTATTTATTCTGCGTTTTTTTTTGTTGTTTTGGTATAGTTAATATAGCAAATTGTTAAAAATTTTGCTCTTTTATCCCACCTAATGTTGACAGATGGGGAAAATTTCCAAAGGGAGAGTGGGCAGATTGACTTGAAAAAGCCATTTATTTTCCACTGCAAGATTTATTCGCCGCCCCTGAATAATATGTCTATTTCGATATATATTTTAAAGTGCTTCTATAGTTGTTTATATGACATTATGTCAACTTAGGATACAGTTGGTTATGAGAAACTTGTGATAATGAATTTGGTGCTTTAATGTTTTTCTCACAGTGGTATCTAGTGTCAGTATCTCATTTCGCGGAGACGTCTCTGCGACTTCATGAAGTTGCGGAATACTGACTTATGCAGTACGGTTCTGTTAAAAGTGCTTGTTACCAGTTTTTTGGATATATAAAAATTTATGTTCGCGGGAAGATACTATTAATTTTTATTTTTTTCGCGGAGACGTCTCCGCGGATAGTAAGATACCATCGTTACGTTCAATTCCGCAAGAGGGCTTGAAGGGGGGGGGGGGTGACAAATTGAAAATCAAACCTGTAATCTATAAAGGATCCCTAGTTGCCATTTGAATCAAAATTTATGATCCTTCTTTTAATTTTGCTTACGGGTAGATTTTTAGTAAGCCTACACACAGAAAAAAATAGATTGTCAAAGCGACACGTATCAGTGGCTCGGGTGTGACATGATACAATAAGAGTCTACATTTTCTATCTGAGGAGTCGACATGGACCTACGGAGTCAGCATAATACACCATGCAGAGTCTACGTGATCCATGATGGACCTCTCGAGGTTGCAAGGTGCTAATCAGAGTCACAGATTTTCTTATTGGAGTCAGCATGACTCCTTATGGTCACAATTCTTTTTGACATATAAAGGAGTCGGAAAAAGGTATCATAGAGAGTCCTGTGACCCTCTATAATCCTCTTATGATTCAATTAAAGTTAACAATCAGGTCGGGTGTCTTCCTTTTTGGTGTCCTAAATAACTCTTTCGAAGAGTCATTTTTGTATGACTATTGAAAAGAGTCAGGGAAAGATATCTTAGAGAGGTCTCTTTGACCCTCTATAATCCCCTCATGATTTGAAAAAGTTAACCAATCCCCAGATCTGGCATTCCTCCCTTTTGGGTCTTACATAACTCTTCGAAGAGTCACTTATATGACTTATTGAAAAGGTGTCAGGAAAGATAATCATGGGCAGTATAAGTAATTAAACTTGAATGGCGCGCGTCCTTATAAAATAATCCTCTCAAGAGGCCAGACGCAACGAAGCGA
>CALNVZ010001506.1:147305-165211 GCA_940671915.1 Paracentrotus lividus
CCTAAAGGCTGCAAATAAAATGACTTTAAACGATAGGGGCTTCAAATGACTTGAAACGGTAGTTGGGCGTGCAAATTGACCATGAAAACTAGGGGCGCAATTTCTGACTTTAATATATTTAGTGCTTGGCCGCTTAGTCTTGATACTTTTAATATCTAGGGGTTCGCTAAATTGAGCTTTACGACGTATTGGCGCGCTAAAATTATGTACTTTCTTGTGTTACTATTCTAAGGGGTCGCTAAGAATTGAACCATAAACTTAGGGCCGCACAATCGATCTTTAAAACTAGATGGGGTTCCCAATTATTTCTGTAGTTTGTCTTATATGTACGGGGCAGCCAAATTGATAGAACTTAGAGGTCTTGGCGCAAGAATTGACCCCCCTACTAAACTTGGGTGGCTGCCAAATTGACTTAATGAGACAGGCCAAGTGGCATGAAATAAGGGGGCAAAATATGGGACCTTAAAACTTTAAGGGCGCGCAAAATGGGCTATAGCTAGGGGGTGGCGCCAAATGGTTTAAAGAAACTTGGCAGAATGACCTAAAACTTAGGGGGTAAAATAGGGTCCAAACTTTATGTCTAACTAGGGAAGTTGCACGAATTTAACCTTGAAACTAAGGGGTGCAACAAATTTGTGTCTTTAAATAATTATGGTCTCCTAAAATTTTGGCTTTCATGCCCTGCTCTGTATTTACATAACCAAAATTTTCGCTTCATCGCTCCGCGCTCGCATCCATATTTTTTCCAATGAGCTAATTGCATTGTTTCCCCTGAGGAACTGCATAAAAATGTTCTATTATTCTACTAATCATTTGAATACATCAAAAATTTAGCTCACACGCTTACGCGCTCGCACTGCGATTACCTTCTTTCCAGATTTACCATTTATGGATTACTAACCATGACAGAAACATTTATGATTAATTAATGTTTGATGTAACAATTATTTACATTTTAAAATTGACCCTTCAACTAAGGGGCACAGGCGCATTGATTTTTAAAACGCTTCGGGGCATCAAAATTAACTTAAAACATGGCGCCAATTCAAGTTAAACATTTGAGGGGCGGAAATCGACCTTATATTAAAGTTAGCGGCTTACTTAGGGAGGGGAAGCAGTAAATTGTGACCTGAACTAACGGGGCAACTAAATTCATCTCTATAAAATATGGAGGCAATTCATACCTAATATCTCTCTGTCTCTATACAGTAGAAGACAAAAATTCATTCGCATCGCTTGCTTACGCCTCGGCATCATTTCCAAGAGAGTTATAAATATATTTGTTTCTTCGAGAATCATAAAATGTCACCGATTGTCAAATCATTCTTTTTTGTAACCAGCATATACTTTCGTTCATTTTCGTAACGCTGAAATTCTGTTAGTTCTATATCGGAAAGGAAATTTCTGTCATATCATTTTAGGACTTATCAGCTAACTTAGAACCCTGACAGATTGTTCTTATAAAAAAAAAATTAAAACAAAAAATTAAACCCAGCCCCCGGCTCACTCACATGAGCTTGCTTTGTAAATCGGTTTGAAAGTACAATGTAAGCACCCGTTCTGATATCTGATGAGGAGGTAAATCTTGAATCCCTAGTAGATCTTAGAAATTCTATGCTTTACGAAGTGTCCGCAAGTAGAGGAAAAAATTCGCTCTCGCTTCGGGGGGGGGGATGATCGTCGATATTTCCTCTTTTCCTCAATGTGACACATACGATGGTATATGATGGCAGTGGGGGTAATGCTTGTATACACACATGCATAAATATGAAAAGAATGTATTGCATAATGCGAGCGCGAAGCGCGAGCTGAAATTTTTCTCAATAATAGTGATATAAAATGGGGCATTTGTAGCATAATGCGAGCGCGAAAGGAGGAAGGGGCTTAACTGGTTTGTTAACGGGGGATCGTGATGATGTTATGGCTACAGATAATACACACGTGCATGCATGTGAGTATCTACTAGAACATATTTTCAAATTCATTATGCGAGCTCGAAGCGCGAGCTGAAAATTTTCTCGATAATAGTGACATGAAGTGGGACATAATTTGTAGAATAATGCAAACGCGAAACATGCGAAACGCCCGGGAAGGGGCTTTTTCTGGTTTATTAAAGGGGACATCATGATGTAATGTCTATAAATATACACACATGCATATTATTATTGCAGGCTTGGTGATGCCTTGGATGTTGTCACGTAGAACCTTGCGATGCATATTATGCATATTAATACTATATAGCATTCGTATAATTCATAGGGCTGTAGGCCTAATGCGAGCGCGAAGCGCGAGCTTAAAATTTTCTCAATAATATTGAACTGAAACATGGTATTTGTAGCGTTACATGACTATAAGCGCGAAATTGATGGAGGGTTAGGGGCTTTAACTGGTAATTAGAAGCGGAACATCATGACGTAATGCCAACAAACGCAAATCTATGTAAATATTGTGCGAGCACCGTAAGCGCCAGCTTTAAAATTTTCTCAATAATAGTGACCTGATGAAACAAGATACTTGTAGCCTCATGGGAGCACGAAACGGGGAAGGTGTTTTAAACGTACCATCGTGATGTTAATACATGCATAAAATATTAACAAAGTTTTCGCTATCTTATATTATGCGAGCGCGAAGCGCGAGCTGAAAATTATCAGGCAATTTTTAACATTTATCTGAAATTTGAGAGCAAAGTAGAGACTAATTTGAAAAGAGGGCATTTAGCCCCCGGAGAATAGGGAAAGTGTATTAGGCCTATATAATCAAAAGTCCCAGTCCCCCAAAAAAGTTACCTTGTCGATAAAGAGCGGGGATAAGCATGATTAGTGTTACAGACTCTTAAATATTCATTATTAATTTTATCAAAATCATCGTGGATTATTGAGGTGGAATACTAATGTCCCATATGCACCATGGGATCGGTGCCCTTGATTATCATCGATTTGAATTTTTTTTTTTTTTTTTTTTCAATTGTGAAAGGTGAAACATCTGCTCTTATCTGCAATTATTGGGGGGATGCATCCCCCCATCCCCCCAACAATTGACACCCATGGTTGCTATGTCGGGCAAGCTTTCAGATTGTCAAGAACAGCCTTTGTTTAAAAAAAAAATTAAGCATAGAATTTGAATATGTTAGTAAACTGGTCTATTGAGCTATCAATTCAAATTTTATATTCACTTTTTTTTAACAGAAGTCGCTCATGACAACTTGAAAGCTTGCCTGAGGCCTGCCCGACATAGCCAGAACTAATGTATGCAAACTGGATTCCATGTATTGTAGTTCATTCTTTCATTACAGGTTGATTACCTTGTTACTATGTCGCCAGGAAAAGGTATGCATAAAATGTGTTAGTAAACTGGTTTAATTCGGGGATTTTAATTCCACTTTCGGGATTTAAAAAAAAAAATTGTTCAAGCTGTATGGAAAGACTGATTGACACTAATAATGCTACAGTCACACAGAAACGTAACCATTTATTATAAACCTTTTTTTTTTTTTTTTTTTTTTTTTTGGGGGGGGGGGCCTTGGGATTAATATGACCTCTATAATATTATTTTATTAATGAGGGAAGGCTATAAGCTAGCCTAGGGAAGGACTTCAGGTTAGTTGAAGCCAGTGGGTTAATTTGAGCCACCCCCTCTAAACTAGGTCAAGACCATTTTAAACTTATAATGCTTCCATCTACTTGTTTACATAATGATTCGATGGAACCATTACATTGCTAAATTGATCATGGGTGCAGACTACAAGCTTCGTTAAAATCAACCAAAAATATGATTTTTTGCTGGTCAAAGTGACTCCGTATAAAGTGACCACGTGTTACTCATATTTTTGACACCTAAGATATAAGGCTATGAATACTAATTTAATGACACATGTACCAGGGCGTCCCGAAAAGAAACTATAAACTTTTGAAATGGTGCCAAATGAAAAATATTGATTTTAGGTAAGAAATTTATATGATGGAAAGCTCATTATCCAACATTTCATATGACACCAAAAAGTCCGAAAATTAAGTCATGCATGAATGAGCAGCGTTCACTTTTGTAAAGGGTATGGAAATTAGGGTGCGCAGGAATTGCGCCTAACAATTGTATGAGGAAAGTTATTTGAGCTTATGGAATTGAGGAGATATGCAGAATTACTGATCAATTATGATGAGTTGGGGTTTGCTAAGAGAAATTTGTTGGAATTGGGGATTACAATTTCATCATTGAGTGAACAGGAAATATGTATTTTCTATTTGCATGGACTTCCAAGGTATATTAGTGAGGTCCTTCAGTGGTGTGTTTAATCTCTCTCTCTCTCTCTCTCTTTCTTTCTCTCCCTTCCTCTTTCTCTCTCTCTCTCTCTCTCTCTCTCTCTCTCACTCTTTGTCTTCATCCCTCTCTCCCCTTTCTTTCTCTCCCTGTCTCCCTCCCTCTCTCTCTATCTTCTCTCTCTTTTTGCATGGGTGTGTTTTAGAACATTCATATTCATTGGTTTTCTAGCTCCAAATATTCTGACAACCTTCCTGGCATTCCGGTCTACTCACATTTACCCCAAATTGGGATGGTTGATGACATCTATCAATTTATCAATCAATCAGTCACATAAATTAGGACATCAAACACCAGCTAGCAATCATTTAATCAACAGTGTACCAGTCTCCAAATGTTTCACTAATCAATCAAGCATTACATCATTTCCATAGTTATTTCAATCACCATGTCAATAAATCAATCAACTCAATTGATCAACCAACCAACTATCCATCATCTTTAGCAATTTGGACTTTTGTAAAGGAATATGGTACAGTGTAACACAATTGCTAAAAATTAACATGTCAGTCTTTATTTTCAGTTGAATTTTGTTCTTTTCGATTTTACACTTGTTCATCCATCCTGTACAACAAAACAAAAAGGGAGGGGGAAAAATAAAAAATAAAATCTGTACGTTCAATGCTCAACGTGTCCTCCTCCTCTTTCGATGCACAACCTGTTTGTTGAAGAAAAAAATGCACTGATGTTGGACATTCAGGACAATCCAAAAGATCATGAAAAACGATCATCAAAGCAAAATCTTACCCTCACTCACTTGCTCACCCCATTCCTGACTACCACTAACACCACCACTGAAGACAACTGGAAGGCTACAATGTCAATAAAAATACATATTCCTGTCACTCATGCAATGAAATCATAATCCCCAATTCTACAAATTTCTCTTAGCAACCCCAACTCATCATAATTGATCAGTAATTCTGCATATCATCCTCAATTCCATAAGCCTCCAAATGACTTTCCTCATACAAATTGGTAGGCAATTCCTGCGCACCCTAATTTCCATACCCTTTACAAAAGTCGAACGTCTCTATTCATGCATGACTTATTTTCGGACTTTTTTTGTGTCATATAAAGTTGGGATAATGAGCTTTCCATACATGTAAATTTCGTTACCTAAAATCAAATATTTTTCATTTGGCAGCCATTTCAAAAGTTTATAGTTCTTTTCGGGACGCCCTGTATATAAATTTAACCATATCATTAGATTTGTGTCTAGTAAGAATTTCACTTTCCACCCCAATTAGTAAAAAAAAATAAGGTGTGGGGTTAGTTGAGCCATTGTTGATGGGGTAAGTTGAGCCTATGCCTACATGGGTTTAAAAAAAATTTGTATGGCGTGTTACTTGAATTAACTATTTTGTTGTCATTATCAAACAGGAAAAAAAAATCATCTGTCATGCCCCAAGACTATTTATGAAGGACGTACCTGCGAAAATAGGAAAACAAATTAAATGCACCAAAAATTAACCGTAATGTGTGCGTGCATGCGTGTGAGTTGGTGTATGTGAGGGTGTGGGTGCGTGTTTATGTGTGTCTTTGGGATGGGGGAGTCAGCCCCCTAAAATTGCTTTATGCCGCATGGCTGAACTAACCCAACGCCTTGGCTCAACTTACCTGCGTATTGGTGTTAGTTGAGCCGCTTGACACTTTTTTTAATTGCCCGGGGCTCCAAAATCGAAAGTGCTATTTTCGGGATATACCTTTTATCATTTGCCTATTAAACATACTACTCTTTCAATCCAAATCCTCAACAGCCTAAAAAAAACTTCACCCATGGGCACCAGGTGACCTTAAGTAAAAAGTGACTCAACTAACCTGAGTCTCCCCTACGCCCCGACTTAGGCTAAAGAGGAAAATTTCCGGAATTTGGCTTGTTATTGTGCTAGGCAATTTAGGAAGACTTCAGGAAGGCAGATAGAGCACATGCTTGCATTATTACCTCATGTCCGAAATTATCCCGCTTTAGATCGCAAAAGATCTCGAGGAGACTGATGATATGAGGCATCCTACCTCGAGATTTCATCCAGCCTGATTAATGATTCCACAACCATCGGCCGAGACCTGGGGACTAGAGACACGTATGTTCATAGCGGCAAGACTGAGCGGGTCGCCATGTTTAAAAGAATCAATGCACCTGAACAATGCCATGAACAACTGAACAATGCCATTACATGAACAATGCCGCCCGCGCACGCTTAACCCTAATGAATATTCATGAAGCATAGTCCCACGCTATGTATTTTGTGTATGTACTTAAACGACGATTTACAAGAAAGCACACAAAATACATCTTTGCCAAATATCACAGAAACATCGTAGATATACTTTTAAATAAGATGAAAGATACAAGATAGCCACAGAAATTCAGAGAAGACGACGAACTGGGTTGAAAGTTAGAAATCCCCAAAAATCAAATTATGATAGTAGGCTTGCTTCAATTACGTAAATCATCAAATTAGTTTGTAATTGCCTTTGGAGCCTGATTACCTAATTTGTTTAAATCGATGGAAGATTAAAGGGAAAACGTCACCAAATTCGTAAGAACACCATTTTAAATCTCATCAGATATTATACTAAAAAATTTTTTTTTTTAAATCAGCCTTGGAGTGAGACAACCTGGCATGACATAAAACTAAACAAACAACAACAACAACAACAACAACAAAGTTAGCATAATGATACATTGTCCCACATGATGTATTTTGTGTATGTAATTAAACGACGATTTACAAAAAAAGCACACAAAATACATCTTTACCAAATATCACAGCAACATCGCATTATACTATCACATTAACTCTTAGATACAAGATAGTCACATAAATTCAGAGAAGACGACAAATTGATGAAAGTTAAAATAAAATTATGATAGTAGCCTTGCTTCAATTACGTTAATCGTGAAATGAGTTTTTAATTGCCTTTGGAGCCTGATTGCCAAAATTGTTTATTCAGATGTAAATTTTAGGAGATAACATGACCAAATGCGTAAGTAGCACATTTTAAATCTCAATAGATATTTTACTGGAAGTTTTAAGAAATTTTTTCAACCTTGGAGAAAGACAAAAAGAGAAAATAATCAGCGGCCTCTTGCGCCCATGCCTATATATCTGTCAACATGGCCCCGACTTCAGTTCACCCATTGGTTGTAATAAACATACGTGGAGAGTACTCGTTTGGCCAATCTAGTGGAGGCAAAGGTGGAGCTGTGACCTGTGCCATAAATGAGTCTTTTGCTAAAGCTGCACCCGTGGAGAAATGCTGCAACTATACGTTATACCCCCGTCACACTGAGCTCGTTCCTACTACGTCCTTGCGAATTTTGCCGAACGGGCATAGTCTGTGTGTAAACTGAGTGGACGTAGTAAATACTTCTTACGATCTGTTTACGAACTTCATGGACTAGCTCGGTCGGATTTCCAAAAAAGTGTTTAAAAAAATCGGGCGCCCATCTCGTCCTAAAATTTAACGGGGTGGCAACGTACCTGAAACGAGATGGACGTACTACAAACGAAATTGCCGTACTTAAATCGTTCTAAAGATGTGCTAAGACGTCACACAAACGAGCATTGTATATTAATTATTCAAGTTCTAAAATTAAACGTAGTGACAACGTTCCTTAAACGGGTAGGACTTACTCTGACCGTTTGGACGTGCTACGAACGGTATAGAGTGAACGAGCAGTTTACTCGTTCTGAACTGGATAACAACGTATTGCGGACGCGATAAAGACGGAATTGACGTAACGAGAACTATTTATGAACTGCCTAGCATCGTATTCAAGAAATTATTTTTCAAAGTTATAAGTTCCAACCCGACCAAAGCCCGTTCAGCATTTTTTTTTAAAACGGGCAAAAACGGGCAAGAACGTTATAGAACGACCTCAGTGTGACGGCCCCCTTAACGGGGGCTGTTCCTGGATTGGACTATGCCTAATACCCCCATTCCACTGACAATCGGACTCTCATCTCGAGCTCACCTGATCCCCAAACTGGCAATTTTGATGAGTTCCGATGAAATCTCACCCGAGGAGCCAGTTTTGGTGACCCTGATTTTTTTATTACCCGCATGAAATCGGATGAAAGACTGGTATCTGCCCGACATCTGTCCGCCGTTTTTATCGGCTTGTCCAATCCATGAATTTGCTTTCGGAGGGTAATTTGGGGGCTATCTGACTCTAAACTGGCACTTCCAACATCTATCTGATAGCGACCAAACTCTAATCTAATTAAGCAGTCACTACTCGGAGATTGATTGTACATTGACCCGATACTACCAACATTCCACAGTTGGGTTGAAAGCGACACTTCTTTTCGAAAAGTTGATTTAAAAAAAAAACGCTAATTGCAATAAGTTGAGTACCTGATCACCCGATTTTAATCAGATGTCGGTCAGAGACGTCGGACAGCTGAAAACAATAGAATCTTATACACGTCATCAGACGGACTGACACATATCCAATATTGACTCGAGGTCGAAAATGGAAATGGTGTCCGGTCAGTCCGATAGCGAACTAAGGCCTGAGCTTATAGTTCCCTGACCGGACTATTTTCCCTCCTCGCATGCCGTCCAACACGTCGGACAAATACCTGATAGACGTCAAACACAAGCCTGACCATCAGACTTTGACATGAGACCACTCGGTGGGCAACCAGAAGGATTAAAAAACGCGTCCGGTTAGTGAACGACCCTCAAAAATTCTCAGTGGAATGGGGGTATAAAGGATTAAAGAAAGGTGTAAAGTTATCGCAAGAGATTTGTTCAACATGTATTTGGCCATAATAACCTTTTTATTACGCACTACATTGTGTTGCGATATACTATATTCGCTATTCTATTCTACCCATTAGCGATACCATAGCTATATCGCATATCAGATGTCAATAGACTTCTAGCTTCCGGTTGAGAATAAACATGTCGTTATCGTAAACATCTTTGTGAAGACCTCTTCATCTACCAGCCTCATCGTACTCGTAAATGAAGCCACGCATAGTTTAACATGGTGGCAGCGGCGGTAGAAGCAACATAGATCAGCAGCAGAAGGAAATCAGGGACTGACAGTTTGTGAAAGACCAAAAAATCTGTACTTTTCGGTGCAGTGTCGTCGCCGTGAATTTCGATCTTCGCGCAATGCAAAGTAATGCGATCACCGTATTGTTGTGTGTGCATATCAAATCTGTGCTGAATGAATGTTGTGGGATGAATACCGAGTACGAATGTACGATACAATCAATGTATGTACAATAACAGCTGTGTGCAACCACTGACACAGTTAGGTCTGTTATAAATATAAAATCAATAAACCTTGAACATATACTAAACTAGTAAATAAGTTAAACTAACTAAAATAAGTTAAATTAATCTGGAAAGTGCGAACATTAACACATTAGGAAACATAATTTATCATAAATTATCTGTGTGTGAGTGCGTGAGTGAGTGATCAACACTACCACTGCATGAAAACCTAACGACATAAACACAGGATTGTGAGTGAATCACAGGTGTCGTCAACACCCGTAGGCCTGTGACTGTGGAAGGACAGTTCGTACGTTAACATCTACATACGCTAACATAATAACCCTCATCGATTTAAACCTAATTCTTCATTAACACGCGAAGATAATAACAAGATGAGTAGCGGTAAATATCCAGAGTTTAACTGGGAGGTACCAGACCTGCCCGAAGAGTTTAATATGTTCAAGCAAAGGATGAATCTAATATTTGCAGACCAAGAGGTGGTAGATGAAAAGAAAAAAGCCATAAAAATCAAAATTGCAATAGGCAATGAAGGATTACGAAGGGTCAATGCGTCTAGTCTAACAGAGACAGACAAGGAAAAACCAGAGAAACTGTGGGAACTTCTAGAAGCACAGTTGAAGGTTAATATCAATTTTCGAGTACATAGGCTAGAACTAGTTCGGTACCGGCAGAAAGTTGATGAAACAATCGACAAGTTTGTTACGAGATGCCGTGACAAAGCAAAGAGTTGCGATTTCGAGGCCAACAAGCTCGATGAAAGAGTCATGGAGTTAGTAATAGCATCAACACCAATTGCAGAACTCCAGAAGTCCCCCTTGGAGAAACAAAAAGGGTTTAAGATAGGAGACATCTTAACCGAAGGGCGAAAATTCGAGGCAATCGCAGCAAGTAGACGTAGCCTGAACACGCTAGTTAATCCTCAAGCGCAGGAGAGCGTAGATGCGTTCCGGAGTTGCAAACCAAAGATGCGTAATACTTGCGGAAACTGCGGTCGCAGTCATAAGCCAAAACAATGCCCAGCATTCAACGACGAATGTCGATCATGTGGCAGAAAGGGCCACTGGGCAAAGTGTTGCAGAAAAACAAAATCCGATCAGCGGAAAACAGACAAGTCAAAGTCAGAAAACTGCAAACACACGCAAAGGCGAAACAAATCTCGAAAAAAGTCGAAGAGTCGTCAACGAGTAAACGAGTTGGACACTCAAGAAGACCAAGACAAAGTGAGTAGAGCTCAATTTGCATACTTTGATACAATCAAAACTGCAGAACCACATACAGTAGTTAACAATGACGGTACTGTAGCATATGCATTTATTGACATAATATCTCCACAGAAAGCTGGACAGCATGTATCAAAGCTCAAAGTTGACTCAGGTTCAAGTGCAAACACGCTCACACTTCGAACAATCAAAAACATGTATGGTGACCGATACAAGACAGTACTAAAACCTACGTCTACAAAGCTCGTAGTGTATGGAAAGGCACAAGTACCGTGCAGGGGTACCATAGATCTGAAATGTAAGTACAACAGTCCAGGTTGGACTACCCACTCATTCTACGTAGCAGACGTAAAGGGATCTTGCATTCTAGGATTACAATCATGTACCAAACTAGGGGTTATCACAATCCATGGATCATCCAAAACTGTCTCTAGAGAACCTACATCTATCACAAACGCTTACCACAAGTGTAGATCACACGGGTACGCTTACCACAAGCGATACAAGTACACTTACCACAAGTGATTCAATTACACCTACCACAAGTGTAAACATCACAGACACACCTACCACAAGTGTGAATGACACAGATACACCCAACACGAGTATACAGCACAAAGTTACACCTATCATGAGTGCTAACGATACAGATACACCCATCAAGAGTGTAAACAATGCAGATACACTTATCACAAGTGCTAGCAATACAAACCATAATGTTCTGAGCTCTGGGCTGATCATCGGTCAATTCAAAAGAACAGAGGTGCAGACAGAAACAAAGAATGACACTGTTCTGAAGTCATTATGGCAGGTAGTTACTCGGGGTTGGCCGGAAACTATTCAGGAACTGCCAACGCCTATCAGATCATATTGGTCATACAGAGAAGAGATCGGAGTGTCACATGGAATACTTTTCAAGGGAAGTCAAGTGATCATACCAAAGACACTTAGACAAGACATCCTTAGACAGCTCCATCTAGGTCACATGGGAATCGAAAGCACACGAAGACTAGCTCGCGACACGGTATACTGGCCTAACATAAACAAAGACATAGAAGCGATCGTTAGACAATGCAATGCTTGCCAGGAACACCAAACAAAGCAGCAGAAAGAGCCGTTGCTTCCCCATGATGTACCACCAGCACCCTGGACCAGACTAGGAACAGACTTGTTCATGCTCAATAGACAAGAATATCTACTCGTCACTGACTATTACTCGAAGTATCCGATAATATACAAGCTGAAAGATACCAGAAGTGCAGCAGTAGCAGACATGATGAGTGGAATCTTCAATCTATTTGGTCCACCAGAAGAGATCGTATCTGACAACGGTCCACAATTTGTCGGAAAACCATTCCAGGACATGTGTAAGAAGTGGTCAATCCAACACACCACATCTTCTCCACACTATCCAAGATCCAACGGACTAGCAGAAAGGATGGTTCGTACCGTCAAGAATCTGTTGACAAAGTGTTCTCAGACTGGACAAGGTAGTCAACTAGTCATGTTGCATCTTAGAGCAACACCAGTAGACAGTCACATGAGATCACCAGCAGAAATGTTATTTGGGAGACCGATCCGGACAACACTTCCAAGTCATCATCTGTCAAGAGAATCAATCACCACAGATCATCTCTTGAACCGCAGAGACAAGATGAAGGAAACGCATGACCAACATGCAGGATCAGAACTTCCAACTCTCCATGTCGGACAACCTGTCAGAGTCCTACACCCCCAAGATCACACTTGGATACCAGCCAAAGTATCCAAAATCTGCGATGAACCAAGGTCGTATGAAATCGAAACACCCAACGGAGGAATCCTGAGACGAAACCGATCTCACCTGAGGGAAATCCCAACAGCAAACCCAACTCCGAGACGTGTAAGGTTCGACGAAGACCACACCGCAGATACCCCACCAGAGGAGAACGACAACGATCAACCAACTTCGACGTCGGAAACTCAAAACAATCAATCTCAAAAGCAAGCGACAAACTCGAAAACCACGAGGTATGGTCGAACAATCCGCAAACCAGCGAGACTGATAGAAGATTGATAACTCTAAAAAACATTTCGAAAGAAGAGAGAAAACAGAAGACACTCTCGAAGAACTCGAAAGAAGACTGAAGACGCGTTATGTTTTCAATTCAAAAGTTTATTATTCATGTTGCATGTATAATCATTGTACAGTACAATATTCTTGGTATGACAACAAGCATAATATCTGGAATCATATGCTTACCAAAACTTATTGATTTTCTAAATCAAAACAGTTATACTAAAAATTATATTCAATTTGCATCAAAGGAAAACTTATGTCAAATTGAAAATGCAAACAGTTAATTTACTCAAACCAGTTGAACTTTATTTCATTGGAAAAACAAATATCCAAAATAAACAGGCTACCAAAAGAAACCAAAAAGGATATTGATATCAAAACAATATATACCCAAAGTGTTGTTATCAAAACAATATATATTGTTGTATACTCAATCATTGAATGTACACATTCTGCTTCTTTACAAAGGAAGGGGGATGTTGCGATATACTATATTCGCTATTCTATTCTACCCATTAGCGATACCATAGCTATATCGCATATCAGATGTAAATAGACTTCTAGCTTCCGGTTGAGAATAAACATGTCGTTATCGTAAACATCTTTGTGAAGACCTCATCATTGCCAGCCTCATCGTACTCGTAAATGAAGCCACGCATAGTTTAACACATTGTTCTACATATTGTCCGTGCTGTTAACTGAGATGGAGTGGTAGGCTACTGGTATTGGTAGGCCGATCCTATCGGGACGGTGCAGGCCTGTCTTTCGACTGTGGAGCAAGTGGTTACACTCGGATTACATGGAAATTAAAAGATATGACAAGTAAGATGAAGATGATGATGATGGTGATGGTGATGGTGATGGTGATGGTGATGATGATGATAATGAAGATGAAGATAGGGATTAAGATGGTAATGGTGATGATGATGGTAATGTTGATGATGATGGTGATGATAATGGCGATGGTGATGATGATGGTGATGGTGATGGTGATGATGGTGATGATGATGATGGTGATGGTGGTGGTGAGTGTGATGATGATGGTGATGATAGTGATGGTGATGATGATGGTGATGGTGATGATAATGGTGATGCTGATTTTGATGGTGATGAGATGGAGATGGTGATGGTGATGATGATGGTGATGGTAATGATGATGGTGATGATGATGGTGATGATGATGGTGATGATGGGATGGTGGTGGTGATGGTGATGATGATGGTGATGATGATATTAGTGATGATGGTGATGGTGATGATTATGGTGATGATGGTGATGGTCATGATGATGGTGATGGTGATGATGATGATGGTGATTATAATGATGATGGTGATGATGATGGTGATGATGATGAAGATGATGAAGATGATAAAGGTAGCTGGTAGTGAATATGAATGATAACACGATTGTGTCTGTAGGGCCTACCTTAGACGGTGAAGATGGGGTCGTTGAGATGATGATGAAAATGATGATGATCAATAATAAGAATGAAGATAGGGATTAAGATGGTAAGAGTGTATAGTAATGGTGATGGTGATGATGATGGTGATGGTGATGATGGTGGTAGTGGTGATGATGATGGTGATGGTGGTCGTGGTGATGATGATGGTGATGATGATGGTGATGATGATGAAGAAGTAGATGAAGATGACGAAGGTAGCTGGTAGTGATGATAACATGATTGTGTCTGTAGGGCCCTAGGACCTATACCTTAGATGGTGAAGAAAGGGTCGTTGAAGATAATGATGATGAAAATGATGATGATCAATGATAAGATATTTATGTGTTGTAATATGTATCACAGATGATGAGAGAAACATACTAATAATGATGAAGATGATGCGGATAGTGAATATGATTATGATAATGATGAATATGATGAAGATCGATGATAAGAAGTTTATGTCCGATGATATAAGAGCGTGATGACCATGGTGATGGTGATGGTGATGATGATGGTGATGATGATGTTGATGATGATGGTGATGATGATAATGGTAATGATGATGATGATGATGGTGATGATGATGATGGTGATGATGATGGTGATGATGATGGTGATGATGATGGTGATGAGATGGTGATGGTGATGATGATGGTGATGATGATAATGGTGATGATGATGATGATGATGATGATGGTGATGATGATGATGATGATGATGGTGATGGTGATGGTGATGGTGATGGTGATGATGATGATGATGATGATGGTGATGGTGATGATGATGATAATGATGATAATGATGATGGTAATGGTGATTTCTGCTGTACAGTTCCACGAACCGTTAAATCTGCTAATACTCAAACAGCATGTGGAGCGATGAAATGCGCATAATGCTCTGTACAAATTTCAAGTTTGTAGTGTGTTTCTGCTAGAGATGGGAGCCCCTGTTACAATTGCCCCGTGTTACAATTGTCCCCGGTCTCCCCTACCTCCAAAACATGTTTCTAATGCAGGGATAACTTCATTCAATCACTGCAGAGGGGGCTGGCCTTTATAGAGCACATATCCTTTGTGTCATTGCTTGGGAGATTGTCCTTGTCCAATACTGTTTGTTCCTGTTGTAAGAGACAAAACATGGTACAAAATGTACAGATTATATTATTCAGACAACATAGCTGTAATTTTTGTAAGAAAGTAATGGAAACAAGAATTTTCCCCCTTTATTTTCGAAATAAAAATGTAACAACTTATTGAATGCTATTTGTTTTGGTGGAAAATCATAAAATATTTTGAGAAAAGAGTAGATTTATGTGGAATTTTACACAGGACATTTTATTTGTCTCTTCCTAAATAGTTTGACTAATCAGAGAATTGCAGAGATGCCAACACTATGGAATAATTACAACATTAGAAATTAGAACGCGAATAACGCAAATAGTTAGAAAAGCTAAGACAAATTACTTCTCACTAGAGAAAGCATAATTAATAACATTTTGCTCCGTCATTCAATTTTGGGAATGCGTTCAAATCAATAGTTGTAAACCCTAATCATCAAAAGAACATATTAGCCTAATGATGTAATCAGTCTCTGTTTATCATTTAACATGGAATTCAGGTCACAGTACACTGAACATGTTGGTATAGAGGGTTATCGTTCTGGGGCCGTATTCATAAAACCCTCATAAGCCTAGTTAGCAACTAAATTGACCGAAGTTCCACTCTAAGTCAAATTTGTTATTCACAAAACCCTCATAAGTTTTTCTGGTGTGTCAATGTATTCAAGCTCATTAGTATATAGGTATTTTCTTTCTCATGCTTGGTATGAGCTTATTCAACCTCCACAAATATCAATAAAAGAAGCTCCACTTGAAAAATGATGGTGACAACATTCATGATTCTATTGTTGCACAGATACATTCCTTCAAAGCTGCCAACCGGCTCTAGTTAGCAACTAAAAATTGTTATTCACAAAACCTTAATTGCTTTAGTTGTCACACAATTTCCTTCAAAAAGATATAGTTGATCATGAGCACCTATAGCGTTTTATGGTGTAACTTATTTTACCCTCAAATTTGAGTTTCTAAAGCGATATTGGCGAGATTTTCAGTTTTTATGTTAGTTTATTTATAATGTCAAATGAACAATCCACTAAATGTGTATTTTTGATTTGATTTGATTTTATTTTATTTCTGCGTTCAAATAATACAATATAAATACATATCTTTATAACATAAAATAATACATAGAATATGGATAACAGAGTAAATTGTAAAATCAATGCATAAAATATAACAAAAGTGATAATTTTCATTACAAAGAGTGATAATAAATAGAAAGCAGGAGACCGCCATCAGAGCGGTAAGGCTTGAAATGGATGGCGGCCTCGTAAAAGAAATTCCGTGATCTCATAATGCTAAACCAGTGGGTGCAGTGCAAGTGCAAGTGCGAATGCAGTAGACACAGAGTATAATGATTTACCATGAGTATATGTTAAACTATATATGAGTATCAGATGAATAAGATTCTATGAAACTCTTTCAGTGTCACTTTAGGGAATGAATAGATGAACAGGATTTGATATTGTCGGGAAAACTATTCCATGTATCTGGACCGTGGTGTCGAATTGATTTATGGGTAATTAGCAATTGGGGTTTGTAAGATGGAAATTTCCAGATATGCGAGTCGGATAAGAATGGACAGAGCTATTGAATGTAAACATGTTTTCAAAAGATGGTGGAAGTTGCCTATTGATGTATTTAAACATTATTGTAGCTACCTGGACTGTATTCAAATCGAAGATTTTTAGAGTTTTTAATTTATAAAATAGGGGATCGGTGTGAGCCAAGTAATGGATCCTGTACAAATACGGATAGCTTTCTTCTGTAGTTTAAAGATAGAATTATTTTCGTAAAACCACAATTAGCCCAAACAGAGTTGCAATATGTAAAATAGGGGAGAATTAAGGTGTTATATAATAAAAACAAAGTTTTGTAGGGAAGAAAATTTTTTAGCTTGGAAAAATCCCAATACTTCTGGAAATGCGCATTGTTTCATGGTGGAGGTACTCATTCCAATTTAGACATTCATCAATAATTACTCCTAAAAATTTGGATTGAGTTTTCTGTTCTAATGGTGTATTGTCAATTTGTATACGAATCGGTGTATCCAGATTTTGAGGATGCTGTTTAAAGTACATAAAATGGGTTTTTTTGGTATTGAGAGAAAGTTTATTGGCTTTAAACCAATTTGATACATTATTCATTTCTTGATTTAAAATAGAAGTCAGTGATATGAGGTTTTTATGGGAAAAGAATATATTTGTGTCGTCAGCAAATAAGACAAAAGACAGAAGTGGGGAAGAATTATTAATGTCATTGACATAGAGAAGAAATAATAGTGGCCCTAAAATTGACCCCTGGGGGACGCCGCATTGTACTAAGAGAGTATCAGATGCACAATCATTGAAGGAAACATATTGTTTGCGATTTTTTAAATAATCTTTAAACCATAAGAGCGGTACACCTCGAATCCCATAATGATTGAGTTTGGAAATTAAAATATCGTGATTCAGCGTATCAAAGGCTTTACTGAGATCACAAAAAATA
>CALNVZ010001507.1:0-10140 GCA_940671915.1 Paracentrotus lividus
TCAATATAAAGAGGATTATAAAATATTAGAATACATAAATGATAACAATAGCGGTATATGGTATAATATACATACAACCGATAGAGACTCATTTTTAACAGGTCCTATAGAACCAGATATTTAACTGTTGCAATGTCTATCAGGTATCTCTAGTAAACATTAGTATATAAGCATTATGATTCATATATCATATATATAATAGAGAAGAATAGTGTATGATACAATGGATCAGGTATATAAATAATGATAAAATAAAATCAAGAATAAAGTCTTTATGTATAATTTTTCCACTGTATAATGTTTTTGGCAATACATACATGCTACATGTATGGGAAACCCCTAACCCCTTTCCATATCAATATTGTTACAATATTTAGTTTTTTTTTTTTAATGATAATTTTCTCAAAAAAACTTTAAAATTGATACAAGCAAAGTCTACTTATACATCGTACTTCTGGTAATATTTACACTCTCATGAAATTATTTGTATTAAAAGAACTTCATTGGAATAAGTCCGATCATAAAGGCTCTAGTTTTTTGTTTGAAAAAAAACAAACTTTATTTAACAAGGCATGTTTGAAGTGTTCTTTTTTTCGTTTTTTTCAATGATGTTTGAGGAATTAATGAACCCCTTCATTAAAAGCTATTAAAGTCTAATTACTTTAAATGGAATTACAATTTTCAACCAATTTGGATGATTAATTAACATTGTCATTTAAGACATATTTTTTTAAATAAAATCACGAAAGTTAATATCATGTAATCATAGTGAACATTAACCATAGGTAGCTTGACTAGAAGCCTGGAACCTATATGGTTTGCTAACCATTGGTCTACAACTATTGGTCTACTACTAGTTGGTTCTATACTTCCATGTTGGTCTACAGCCATTTGGTCCAATTGACCAATAGGTCCACTAACCATTTTGGCTCCATGACCATTAGGTCTACTAGGGATTGGGTCACATGCAATTGGTCTCTAGGCGATTGGTCCACATCCCAATGTCTACTAGGCGATTTGTCCACATCCAGTTGCGTCTACTAGGCGTTTGCCGTCCACATCCCAATTGGTCTACTAGGCGGATTGGTCCACAATCCAATTGGTTACTAGGCGTTTGGCCACATCCAATTGGTCTTACTAGGCGATTGTGTCCACATCCAATGGTCTACTAGGGCGTTTGGTTTCCACATCCAATTGCGTTCTACTAGGCGTTGGTCCACATTCCAATTGGTCTACTAGACGAAATTCGTCCACATCCCAATTGGTCTACTAGGCGATGTCCACTATACAATGGTCTCTACTAGGCGATTGGTCCACATCGAATTGGTTACTAGGCGTTTGTCCACATCCAATTGTCTACTAGCGTTTGCCGTCCACATCCAATTGATCTACTAGGCGTTAGTCACACATCCAATTTGGTCTACTTAGCATTTGGTCCACTAACCAATGGTTCTACTTAGGCATTTGTCCACAACCAATTGGTCTACTAGGCGTTTGGTCACATCCAATTGGTCTACCAGGCGTTTGGTCCAAACATCCAATTTGGATTGCATGAACTACGGCATCCTTGTCTTCTAATTCATGAATTGGACTAGTAATTGCCGATCGACGCGACCTTTACCCTAATATACCCCCTATGCTCTCATTTATTTGGTGACCTTCCGGGGGGCGGGGTGGCTGTGAGGGGTGGCGGTTGAATTTCGCCAACCATTAGGTCATGGTATATCAGCTTAAGTCATATTAGCCCCCTTTCATTGTTCTCAATTTGAAATTAATTTGGAGCGTCACGCTGGAAACGAGCGATAGCGGGAGCGGGGAGTTTTCACAATTTCCAAGCCTTCTGCCAACCACGAGCTCATAATATCAGCCGTATAGGGGTACAGGGGCGGATCCCGCATTCTCCAATGGGTGGAGGGGTGGGCGGAAAAATCCTTCATCAAAATTTTCCTCGATGAATGCTTGGAGGACCTAGGGCCTGGGGGGGGTGGTGTCATAAAGTCTATAGACATTGAATTTTTGAAAACCTGTTTATTTCAAATTTCATGAACAAGCTATGTGTTTTTAAAAAATGAAATGCAGCGTTCGAAGCGCGAGCCAAAACTTTTGGATATTATGAACCTGAAACAGTGAATTTTATTATATATATATATATATATATATGTAATATTTTTTTTTAGAGGGGGGGGGTTTCTTGCTTATTAAAGATAGCCCTACTGATCTAAGTAAACCATTTAGAGCCGTAAGCGCGGACCGGAAAAACTACCGACCTAGCTCTATTTTTCCTTATTTTTAGTACTGTTTTTACTTTCATCTTCTTTCTCTCTCTCTCTCTCTCTCTCTCTCTTTCCTTTCTCCTTCCCCTTTTCTTTCCCTTTCTCTTCTTTTTTCTTCTCTTTCCCCCCTTTTTGGCCCCGCCAATAGGGTGGGGCACGCGCCCCTCGCTCCCCCCTAGATCACACAGTGGGGGTTAGGTTATAGATGGTCAATCGGCTCAATTCAGTATATTTTTCCAAATATTTAGATTTTTTTTTTTTTTTTTTTTTTTTGCTCATTTGGGTCCCTCTAAGGTCATTTTGCGCCCATTTGAAAGTCCTTTTGGCGCCCTTTTTTGGCTCCTACAGGTGGGGGGGGCGGGCGAACCCGAAAGCCCCCCCCCACACACACACATTACACGCATGCTACGTAAGCTCATCTTTTCCCAGTGCATGTGGGAAACGACCAGTGTATCTTCTTTTCGACAATCATATTCTTCCTTTCAACAAAGGCGATAGGTTAAGAGCCTCCTTGATCCTTTTCTCCCTCTCTCCTTTCTTCTTTCTTGTCTTCTATCTTAATTTTTTTTAATTATTTATTTATTCATTTTATTTTTTAATTTTTTTGACAAAGGGGGGCACGCCGCCGTCCGCTCCCACCCCCCCCCCCCTGGGTACGCGCCAGCGCTTGCAAGTGAGGCTACCCAGAGGAAAAAATCGTAACTTTGTTATCGATCGTAAGTCTTTGTGTTGGAACAGGTCAATTGGTTGGTTGGTTGTTGGTTCTCCAATAGATGGCGCTTGTCAACCCTCTAAGATTATTTTGCACCAGCTCGTTCGTGTACAGTATCACTGCAAAAGAAAGCTAATTCGGGATTACATATGCTAAAACCAAATATAGTAAACAAAGTAGTCATTGAAAATGGTTATACAATGCCACTACTATCATCTTCATCTAAATTATTTGTTGTAGGCGAAAACTGTTGGAAAACGTTGTCAGACATCCCTTAAAGAATCCAAAACCGAGCGTGCACGACTTATTAACATACGTCATGGTTTTCATCAGGAAGTGAAAACTGAACTACTAAAATGGGACTCTCTAGCCAAAACAAAGAGAAAAAAGATACTGCAATACGATGTATAAAGCTAAGATGAACTTAGTGGCCTCCTAGCTTATATAAGCGAGGAAATTTTCACAACGTGTCACATTATTGATACAACACATGGTTAGCGGATTCAGTTATAGTTTTGTAGACCAATTGGTAGTGGAACCAATTTGATGGACCAATTGGTTGAGTGGACCAATTGATGTAGAACAACCGGTGAGTGGACCAATTGGATGTAGACAAACTGGTTGAGTGGACCAATTGGATGTAGACCAACTGGTGAGTGGCCAATTGGATGTAGACCAATTGGGTTGAGGACCAATTGGATGTAGACCACTGGTGAGTGGCAATTGGATTGTAGACCAACTGGTGAGTGGACCAATTGGATGTAACCACATTGGCGAGTGGACCAATTGGATGTAGACCAATTGGTGAGTGGACCAATTGGATGTAGACAATCGGTGAGTGGACCAATTGGATGTTAGACCAACTGGCTGAGTGGACCAATTGGATGTAGACCAATTGGTGAGTGGACAATTTGGATGTAGACCAATGGTTAGTGGACCAATCGGTTTAGGACCAAAATGGTAGTGGACCATTAGGGTTTAGACTGAATGGAGGTAGACCTATTGGCTAGTGGACCATAGGTTGTAGACCAATAGGTGTTTCTATTGTAGATGTATTATAATGATTTTGCAGATACCAATATAACACTAGTATTATTCATGGGACTGTTCCATCTATTTGAGCTGAGTTAGAATATGGTGGCTTTCAATCATAAAAATACCCCAACTTGCTTGCTATTTCCATTTATTTTCATTCTAACTATATCTACATATATATCAATATGTTATAACCAAAGAGAGAGACTGATATATATTATCTTTTACCGAACCAAATTTAACCCTTTAGACGGTACTCAAAGACAAAGCAAGGTTATCCACCTATTCTTTAACGGTTCATACTTGTAGCAGTGTGTGTACATGTATCTTTTATAGAGGATTCTAACTCATTGTGCAAACTATCAATGTAAATAGTGTATATTTATTAGATGCAGACACACGGTTTGTACCCTATTTCTTAATTTTTTATAAAAAACCAATTTGATATAGGACTTCTGTGTATGTGCCATAACTACAATTATAATACAAGTAGTCGATTTTAGCACTATTATTGTATTTTTCAGTGTAGTGGTTTTTCCTAATTGTAATTTGCATCTCAAATGTGATGCTTATATACCCTTATTTCCTTTTTTACGTAGTTGTTTGTAAAAGGTTGTTATTTTCCTTATTATGTTGTGGCTTGTGACGGTCGTGAATAATGTTTTACCTTATGTAAAAAAAAACAAAGAATTGTTTTTCAAGTGACATAAGCAAAGCAAATCACTGTGTTTGGACATTTCAAAGCGTGGGTTGAAGCTGCAACATTGTTTGGTGGTCTGAGGAAAAGCAGAATTTGATTTTATATAATCATATATGATTTTTTGACTTTCAACATTTATTCCTCTTAACTATTACATATCTGATTGATATTTATGTGGAAAATATTCCTCCCCTCGCATTTTAATTAAAGAAAACTGTTTACAGTCGAGTTGAGAATTGCGGGCCTTTTGAAATTCAGACGTCAATATTATTAAATGTTTTGTATGATTTCAACCCAAACTTTGTTCACATAGGCTTTTACAATGAAGTTGTATAGAGACCAGTATAGATATACATTCTGTGAATGTGCAACAACATTTCTTTTTTTGAAGTGGATGTTGGAATAGGGAGTAGTAAATGGCGGTTTTAAAAGGAAAACATTTTCTTAGATTTGATGTTGTAGTGGATTCTTTTTCATTAAAGATAGCGATGCAAGTATTGAAAGAAAGTTTACATGTATGGGTTTTTGTCCAAGAGTAAGGGAGTGACCTTTTAGCCGTTAGAATTGTTAGTAAAAGGACACAAATAATTTCACCTTCAAAAAACCAATATGTAACCATATCATGTTTTCATAGAGTGAATTGGCTGTTAGCCTTCAGTCAACAAACCTCAGATTGCTTGCTTGTAAAAGCACTAGTTGAGATATGTTAGCAACATATATTCTCACTTTGTGGTTTTACTAAATAACTTTTAACTCAGAGTTTTATAATTTTTTGCACACACAGGAGTTTTACCCGTTAAAGGTTTGGAGTGAAGGAATTAAAAGAAGGATATTAAGCATCAATCCTAAACTGGCAGTCTAAGAATTTCAAACATAGTTAATTTAGGCGAAAAAATGATATTTGATTTTGCATTTGTTAAGTACAAAAATAACTTTTTACTTGCCATGTAGCAATTGCAGTTGCAACAGTATTTGAGCATTGTTTGTTTTTTGTTGATTTTTTTTTTTAAGAAATGTTATGGCTGGACTTTTACAATTGGTGAAGGGCATTCAGAGTTTTTATTTTTGCATTTATTTACAAATTGAATGGAGTTATTTTCATGTTCTTTTGTGTCTAATATTTTTACCAGTATTTTATTCAATATTTTATTTCAGATCAAATGCAAAACTTTGTCATCAGTGACAAGCATTGCATATGATTTTTGAAGTTTTTTTATTTTGAAGTTGGATGTGTTTGTATATAAATTGTGTTATTTTTCAAATATGATCCCTTGTATTCAAATTTGTTTGATTGCATGCCAATTGCTTTATTGCGATTTTTTTAAAATAAACTACATCATGTGGTGATGGTAATTGCGGGAGATAATGGATATTGATAATATTTTGAATTTCTCTTATGATAATGCAGATATGTCCTTATATGTGTTCGTCATTATGAAAGAATATTTCATTCGCAAAAAAGACATAGAGGTTCGTTGTGTTATAACTCGTCCACCCAAATAGGTGGTGCTTTAGGCTTTTTTGCTATTTTCAGCATTTAATTGTTAATAATTTCCAAAGTATAGAAAGTTAAAGTAAAAAATTGATTCATTTGAAGCTATGTTACTGTTGCTAGTTCCTGTGCAGTTTCATTTTTTAGGTCACATTCTGGGTGGAGTTACAATGGTTTAATTAGACAGTAGGGGTGGTGCCCGGAAGCGGAGACGCTCTACAAAGTCAAGGGAAACTTTACATTTTTGTGGTGATTTGGGGAAAACTGAATTCTCCTGCCAAGGAATTTGGCTTCATTGACTGAAAATTTGGTTATCAAACTGAAGCTTATAACCTCTTATACCATAAAGTTTTACTTAACAATAGGTTTGAATCAGAATAAGGCCCAGGAAGACCCAACAACATTTTATTGACCTAAAAACTCATGGCCGAATTCACAAAGGATTCTGCAAAACCCACGATCCGTGCGATCGTGGGTTCTTGTTAAATCGACGCTCACGGATCCACCAGTTTTATGAGTTCACTAACATTACCCAGATTTATAACTTTATGACGCTGCTGGACTCGTGGACTCATCGAAGTCCGCCTTTGTGAATACCATATGAAAATCCTACGTCCAACCCCTAGGATTAAAACCCAGGGTTGAAAACCATGGATTTTTGCAAATCACCTTTGTGAATTCGGGCCATGCCTCCTGTACAAATCATTAGAATGGGAGATATTCAGTACCATTGGGGAAACTGCAATATCTCTTGCCAAATTTAAGCCTATTTTTGTAAATTTTGCCACCAAATGAAGCTTATAGACTGCTTTATATACCAATTATATCGCTTAAACAATATGTTTGATGGTGCAACAGTACTTGGCAGACCTCAACTCCCTCATGAATTGAAAAAATCTATATTTTCGGGCGCTAAATTTCAGATCTTATATTTTCAAATTTCTTAAATTGTTAAAACCATACATGATATTATACCTCATTCTGAAAGGTCTGAATATTTCTCTATATAATATAAAATATCATTACTATTTGACTGTAATAGATTTACTTGATGTATAAAACAATGACAATTAAAGAGATAAATCTAAATTTCCTAAACTTTTTTCTGAATAACTTTTTTATCTAGCACCTCGGTATAATTTCAATGCCAGATTTAGATTCCTTGATGAATTTCTTTCAGAAAATGGTATAGTTCTGATATAGTAGGAATGTATACTTTTCGGAATACAGGTCTTTGAAGTAGAAAAAAGTCTTGTTATATCAGATTTGGCATTGTAACGCAAAAGGCGCCGCGCAACTATAACACACGGCCAATGCTTTTCTTAATGACATTATTGTTTAATATCGCTTACCTTGTCCAATGTGTTCTTTCTTTTCTTTTTTTCTTCAACCACTAGGCGAAAAATGGGAATATACAGTATACTGAACTTTCTGTGTGTTAAAGGAATACAAATATGTAACAATGCATCTTTACCTTCCATCTTTCTTGTAATTTTTCTCTATTTTTGCCCTGTGACGTCACCTATAATCTACGATCTTTTTAGTTTTCCTCTGTTTCTCTCTCTTTTTTCCTTTTCTCTCTGTATATGTTTGATCCCTTCTCCATTCTAAAAATGCTCTCCTCTTATTGCTATTATCTGTGGTTCAGTGTTCTGCATCTCTTTAGGATTTTCTTGTTCGTTATTTATTCAATGTCTTGATAAATTTCTGTTGGATGTGTATATCTATTCCATCTGTGTCTCATTCTTACCTACCCTCTTCTCCCAAAGTAAAAATCTATCAGTTATGATTTCTGTATTTGCTATAAATTAAAATTAAACTTGATCATTTCGGTGGAATTCCACAAAAGAATGTTCGTTCTTAAAGTCGTTATTTGTTATGCACCACTCTCTGCTCAGTACACCATTGTATCATTCTATTTAAAAGCTTAACAACTGTCTTATGTTTAAACCAGAAGTCTTTTACAAGTCGGGTATAGTCTTGGGAATCTAAAAAATATATATATAATCTTTCAACTTGAATTTATTGGAGATTAGATGAAGATTATATAATAAAAACAATTTATATCGCTCAATAGGAGATCTCTGACATTATAAATGTGCGATAATATACGATAAAATGTCTTATATTTAAAATAAACAAGTTAATTCTTTGCTCTTTCACAATGAGGTGTTATAGATGTAATGGCTTTTCTGTTATTTATATGTCAGGAGCTGTTTCTAAAGCCATTATTTGCCAGGAATAGTGGGGAACAAAAGAAGATTTTTATGAAAGTTTTCAGGCAACTCAAGTCATATTCAGTTTGCTTTTTATTAATACTGGATGTTGTGATTACTGCTGTTATTTGACATTTACAAATTAATGTCTCTGTTTCCTGTGTAAAAGTACAAATTCCTCTCAAAAACAAACCTTTCTAAATATTCTTCTTTCTTCTTTGTTCTTCTTCTTCTTTTACATGCTAATCAATGCTAGAAAATAATGTCAAAGTTTGATATGTTGAACTTGTCCTTTAAAGCTACATTCAATGTGAATTGTACGCATTTTACATGAAGCAGGAATTATATATAGTTCATTTAATAATTAACCATGCATTAGTCAAGAAGCGTGTTGAACCCTATGATATAAATAAGTTAACACTCCTTTGCTCAAATATACATCACTCTATATTTCATATTAATTTGCTTAATGGTTTGTAAATTTACCAATTGAAATAATTCTTAATGAGAGATTTGATTCATATATGTTTTTTCCTTTTTTTTTATCAACATGTTTAATGCTTTAATTTGCTAGGCAAAGTCCTCTTCTGGAAAAAAAAAACGTATCACTTATTTTATAATTGTGAGAAATAATTTTCTGTAAATGGAAAATGTAATGTGTTTAGTGAGGTTTTAATTACATAATGCTACAGTCACACAGGACACACTCTGACTTACTCCGCATTGCGTTCACAAAAATCATTTTCTTTTCTGCCGTATAATCACGCAGTGGAAATATTGCAAAATTTGTTCACCAAGTAAACAAAGAAATGTATAAAATGCTAGACATGTATAGAATAGAAGATGAAATAAGATCTAAATCAAACAACAAACGTATCTAATACTAATGTCTGTGTGACCGTAGCATTACGGCGTTAAAGTTTGAAGAGACGATAAGCCGCTTTGCGATTAAATTAAATGTAATAACTGTGAATTTAATCACTATCTCGAAAGATATCTTATTATTAAATATAGATAATATATGGATAGGAATACGCAATGTATAATGTCTTTGATCCTCAAAATAATGACTTTGAATAATATTACCATTTTATACATAAAACCATGTAACTTTAACTATAACCGTTTCATTGTTGAATATGAGATATGATTGCGATATGTAGCATCATATGATTTATTTGAAATATTAAAATTAGTATTTTAAATATGGTAGGTGAATTACGGTATCGTTATGATGGTCTTGCTATCTGATTGTGTGGTATAAAGGTAATTGATCGGTGGAAATTGGTGATTCTAAGTTTGCTTTATAGGGATGTGTGTTTAGCATTAAAGCATAACCGTCGTTATTTCCTCTGAATCATATAGTCTGTAATGGTGTGTCAGCGTTGCAAGTATGATATTTAGCGTCTGCTCATGTAGGTAGGATGTTATTTGTATGCAATATCTGAGTTGTGATGTGTGTGAATTGATAGTGATTGGATTTTCGGGCTGGTTAATTAGTGTTGTGCCTGGATGTGAGTGATGTTTATTTGTCGTGTTGGATGGTCCCGTGGTAGACTGGTATGTGAGTGGTGAGTTATGTTTATTTTTGTGTGCAACTCTTGGCTTCGTCATTACTGGTTTGGTGTGTTGGATGAATGTTTTATATGGTTATGTTTATGTCGGAATTTGGGCAAGTGTGTTTCATGCAGTCTGGGTGTTGGTATCGTAAT
>CALNVZ010001508.1:4716-18077 GCA_940671915.1 Paracentrotus lividus
ATATTGTGACATGAAAACACAAAAAGTGTCCTGCATGATTAAACAAAATAATGAATGAAAATGCCGCTGAGCTTTTGAACTAAATGAATGATGAGCATCAAATACAATACAATATCATGGATAGCTAAGGGAACTCATGGAAAGCAGTTCATGTAATTGAAGAGGCCACCCTGTATTAATAAAACTGGAAATAAATACATACATGTAAATAAATAAATAAGATACTGCAGTAAGCCTAAACCTAGCGGTCTAGTCTGCTCAACCACTATGCGTTCTATTAGGGTCTAGCGACCTCTTGTGGTACGTTTTTGCATTGAATCAATTTTTGCATTGTCTTTTTGCAGTGATTGAAATGGGAGTTATTCATTGCTATTTTTGTGTATTGGCTTTAATACACGAATCAGACCCAGGTTCGAATCTTGATTTATATATATACATCTGATTTATCAACAATGTTGAATACATGCTCTCATATAACACAAATACATGAGATGTTAAAGCATTGTTGACCATTATAATCAGGATAAAGCTTAAAAAAAAAAAAAAAAAAAAAAAAAAAAAAAAAAAAAAACAATCGTTTTTTTGAGCAGGAAATTAATATCTCACACTATAATGTTTTTCTTCTGGACGAAAATGTGTTTGAGCTATGGTTGTAATTTTTATTTATGTAGAAATTATATTATTATGCTTGTATTTTGCTAAAGTTTCAACGATGAATACCTGAGCTAAGATAGAAAAAAATCTCTCCAAACATAGTCACCCACATTAGGGGCAATAGTAACGAATTCGTTAACTAAGCACCGTTGCCCCGTACCTAGCCCCGGGAGAATTCAGCGCGCTGTCATCGCCCGCACAGAGCACGTAAACTGCTACGATAACCCCATGCCATGCATAAAGCAAGTGGAAAATCTAATGTAACTTGAGTCAAGCATTGTCATGTTTTATTATAATTAGCTATGTGGTTAATATTGTTTAAACCTTGGATCTGTCAAGTGCATAGCTTTGATAAAGAAAACTAAACGTTTCAATTTTATGTGTTACAAGTGCCCCATAGGTCTGTTACAATTGCCCCTGGTTCAGGGGCAACCATGATTGGGTTTTCCCAGAGATCTGAGCTGATAATATATCCATTATGAGGAATTTTGAGGCTTTCCAGCGTTCTCAGTCGTATTTGCATGGTAATAATAATAATAATAATAATAGTTAATATTTATACTGCGCTTTTCCCAGTTGGCCCAATCTACCATATATCTATGGTATCTAATAAATACAAGTAAATATTATTATACATATTGCGGCTGCATTCTTGTGGACAATGCCTGTGATTCTACCATGTAATTTTGTTGTGGAAAGTTCATATTGTGTTTATCAGCACGAGCCAGGTGCGTGATCCATAAATACGTCATCAAAAGCAGCCAAGCGGTTATTTCTTACAAAAATGAAATGTTTTTATGTCTACCCATATTGTGTGGGAATCCCCGTCAACCAAATTATCGCGCTATATACTTGCTGCGACACGTATACACTTCGTTACATCTCGTAGAGGACTAAACATACACAATACATCTCACGATTCATTCCTCAAAAGATCAACTTCCGTCTCACGTTTACATCTTCTCAAACCTATTGCGAAAGCGGACAGGAACTTGTTGCACATAATGGCGAGTGGTGGATTTGGCAAGGAGAATAGACAGTTAAGCAGTGAGGAAGTATCCATCGGGGAACAAGGTTTATATCAGTGCGCCATCTGCATGACCCCGCCGGTGACATCAGACATGTCAGATACGCACCGATACTTTCTTCCATGCGGTCATTGGTTCTGTGAGGCTTGCGTGGCGGATCGGCATCAGAATCGGGATACCCAAGGCATCGTATGCAAGCACTGTAAAGCGGAACATATGCCACCCTCTCAGGAAGGATGCATCGGCAAGAGCATCGTTACCCAAATCAGATCCAAGAAAGGCGAACCACTAAAACCCCTAGGTGAGCTCATTAAACCTAAAGGGGGGGGGGGGGGGTAAATCAACACTTTTTACTTTCAACTTCAAGTCTCGCCAAACTTTTGGAACCATTGTCGCGAAAATTGGATACCGTTAGGGTGCTATCTCACTTCACGGAGACGTCTCCGCGACAGAATAGAAATTTCATCTCCGCGACGGATAAATAGTATAAGAGACGTCTCCGCGACAATTTATGAAAAAAAAATTAAAAAAAAAAATCCATCTTCGAAATTCAGGAGACGTTTCGAAAACGTCTCTAATAACTATTTATCCGTCGTCGAGACGAAGTTTCTATTCTGTCTCAGAGACGTCTCCGCGATGTGAGATAGCACCCTTATACGACGCTGCACGATTTAAAAAAATATCTGTCAGACCGAAAACGGTTAACTTAAAGAAAGTGATGTGTAGTGGAGACCGGGGACAATTGTAACAGTTTTTTTTTTTTTTTTTTTCAAATTTGACATATCAACTTTATTACAGCTGAATTCTTGCTTAAAACTAAATAAAATGAAATATGCATATCTTAGCTTGACATATGAATAGGTTTGGGTTAAAGGGGGAATTATCCCCTCAAAGAAATTTTGCTTCAGTGAATGGAGACAAACCCTAAAACATAGAGATATGAATTTTCAGATTTTGAGATCACTTGTGATATGGAGATCCTCCAATTGGCAACGGGACCATAATGTGTGATGTAATGCAGGGAGATCTTTCCCGTAGGCGTAGCTATTGTACACATTGTACTAAAATCCGCTTTTTTCTCGATTCTGAAGGGAGAATAAAGAATCTTTTTGTGGGATGACATGTAAATATTTGAAAGTCATAATATATCATGAAAAGAAAAGCTGTTCTATCATTAGAATGAAAATAAAGAGACATTTTGAAAAGTTTTTGTGCACACCATATGGAGAGTTCTCCCTTTGTGACATCACAAATGGTGACCGTGTTGCCAATGGAGATTTCCTATGTCATCAGAGATCTCAATATTCAAATACTCATAACTTTCTTATCATTTATCCGATTTTCACCAAATCTTCACTAATGTGCTTATTTGATTTGTCTGCATCCACAGTGAGCCAACTATCTACAGAGGGACAATTCTCCTTTAAGGACAAGTTACTTTGAAGCCATAATTATTTCAAAACAAGAGGTCGAGTGTTACAATTGCCCCGAAACCAGGGGCAATTGTAACAGACGTACGGGGCAATTGTGACACATGAAATTGTAACATTTTGTTCTTCTTTATCAAAGCTATGTACTTGACAGATCCAAGATTTACACATGATTAACCACATAAACTAATTATAATCAGGCCCGTAACCAGGATTTTTGCGGGGGGGGGGGGTTCGAAATCTGAAAAAGTGGACCTTTTTCAAGGATTTTTTGTCGAGCGCGAAGCGCGAGCCGAAAATTTTGAGTTAAACTTGGAGTAAACTATGCATGATCATGATTATATACTCTATTTAGTATCCGCGAGCACGAAGCTCAAAACTGGGTTTAATTATGCATTATAGACCTTACTTATAGTATCTGCGAGCGCGAAGCGCGAGCTGAAAATTTTAGGAATCTTAATAGCTTTTATTGTTTATTTTTCATTTAGTAATGAATATATGGGAATGCGAGCGCGAAGCGCGAGCCATAAATTTTGAGACCAAAATTGGACTCAATTATGCAATATAGAGCCTATTTAGTATCCACGAGCTGAAAGTTTTGAGCTAAAAATTGTGCTTTATAGACTCTTTTTAGGATCCATGTTGAAGATACATAATAATCTTGGCTCATTAATAATCTTTGCTATGAATATTTTGTGGGCTGCAGGCCCCTAGCCCACCCCAATCTAGCCCAAACACAATTACACTGATTCTTTTGACAAGTTTTCTCCAGCAGAGGACACTTGATTCGACTTTAAAAAAAAAAATATTTATTGCTTGTTAATTTTACAGTGCGGGGTCGCAAAGCGACCGAGCGGGAAAATTTGGGGTTTAAAAGACATATGAAGTAAAGAAAGGGGCACTGTTTAGTATAGTAAGTGACAATTTTAATGAAATTGTCCATTGGACTTTTTTAAAGAGTATGAAAGGCTTCTTTTTAGTATAAAAGAAGAGGGGCACTTTTAGAGTGCATGAAAAAGTGGGGGCACTGTGCCCCCTGCCCCCGGTTCCACCGACTCTGTTAGACCCCAATATCGTCAAGCGCTAAGCGCGAGTAGAAAACTTTGAGCTCAAATTTGTAGTTTATTGTGCATTATGTACCCTATTTAGTATCCGCGAGTGCGAAGCGCGAGCCGAAAAATTAGGGTTTTAAACGACATATGGAGTAACAAGGGGCCCATTTTAGTATTAAAAGGGGTTTATTTTTTATTTTTATTCTTTTTTGTCAAGCGGACCCTGCTCGCCTGCGGGGGGGGGGGGGTTCGTTCGAACCCCCCGAACCCCCCCCCCCTCCCCCCTGGTTACGGGCCTGATAATGAAACATGACAATGCTTGACTCATTTATATTATCTTTTCCACTTGTTATTTGCATGTTATGGGTCAAAATGTATGATATACATGTATATTTTTTATTTTTTTTGTTTAGGTTGTTGTGGTTTCACCCTTTAACTGTAGAACTATAGAACCTTCATCAATTCATATTTTGGTTCTTTATCTACTTTGTACTTACCCAATATAACTGTGGTATAACACTTTATATTAGGCCTACGCCTTTTGACTTTAACGCATTCTTTTCCAAATAAAATGATACATTTCTGAGAAGTAAAAAAATGACAGCTTTTTTTTTTGTAAAATCAATCTTCAAAATTTACGCCATTTTTTTTCTGGCAAAATCAATATTTCTTTGCCCTGTTTCTCCTCTTTCTTTCTTTCTTTCTTTCTCTCTTCCTTTTTTCTTCTTTCACTTCCTCTTTACCTTTTTACTTTCCTATCTGCCCTTCCCCTCTATCTCTCTCTCTCCGCCTCTCCCTTTCCCTCCCTTCCTCTCTCTTCTTTCTCTCTTTTAATGTGTGTGTGTGTATTTTTAGTAAGAAAAAACAAATCAGGGGGGGGGTTCGTAGTATCTCTTTCTCATTTTATAGGACCCTATTGTAAATAAGACTTTCCGGATTTCATGGGCTATCCTGTCAGTGTTTCTTTTATGAATTATATGTTCACAGTTATTTAATTCTCATGTTTGAGCTCATAGATAATGTTACCTTTTGTCCTTGTAAACAAAGGACTATAATATTGACTAAACATTAAAACTTATGAAGTTCTGAAGTTCTCGAGTAAAGTGATATGAATTATTAAAAAAACAAGGAAATAAAAAACTTGAGGCTCTGATTACAATGAAACAAATGATAAACAAACTTTTTTTTAGACAAAATCAATATTTCTTTGCCTTTCTAACAAAATGTTTTGGACAGATATGTTAAATGTTATTTTAATTCTCATGTCTGAGCTTATAAAAACCCCTCCCAAAAAGTTTCGCAAATGGACTTTGGGCCATGATAACTTTTCAGGTACGCTTTTGTTATTCCTGATTTTCATGCCATTGGAAAGATAATTTATTCCCCTTTTTATTGATTTCCTATTTGTAATGTCAGAATATGGAGAAATGTTAAAAGTCAAATTTAGCAAAATGCATTTATCAAAGTGAAGTTCCGCCACTCGACTTTAGGCCCTGATAAGTTTTTGGGGTATTTTCTAATTTTTATTGAATTTTATACCATTGTCAAGTAAATTTATTCCTCTTTTTAATGACACCCTTATTGTAACGAGAGTGTTGTTCTTGCATGCACAGAACACCTGAATGTTCGGACAAGTCAGAAGTTAAATGTTGCAAATAGAATGCCTATTGTCAGTATTACTGTCTGTTGCCAGCAATAAAGCATTTCGCAATTTTTCACTTTTTACGTGAATTATATTCACGAGTTATGTGCATTCAAACATGATGTTACTATTGCAAATAGGGCATCAATAAAAAGAAGAGTAAATTAATTTTTTAATGCTATGAAAATTGATAATGATTAAAAACCCATATTAAAATGTATCAAGGTTCAAAGTAGTGTTACAGAAATTTAAACTGAAAATTATCTTTCGCTTTGCCATGTATTCAGGTGGTATTCAGGGTTTCTGTGGACCTAGGCATGACATCACCGTGACAAATAAGGTGTAAATCAAGAGAGGAATAAATTAACTGGACAATGGTATAGAATTCAATAAAAAATTAGAAATTATCCCCAAAGTTATCAGGACCTAAAATCAAGTTGCGGAACTTCAATGTGATCAATAAAAGTGCGTTTTACAACATTTGACTTTTTATTTTTCTCCATATTTTGATATTCTGTGCATTGAAGCATGACAAAATCATTACAAATGGGATATCAATAAAAAGGGGAATAAATTATCTTTCCAATGGTACACTGTCCGTCATAAAGGTGGAATATTTTTTTGCCGCTATAGCGACATGATTTTGCTCTGACTTTAATTTCTTGAATATGTTTGTCCCTGCTTTTACTTTTTGGGACCCTGGCTATATCTTGGACATTCTCCCAACCCTTCACGTAACCCTTTTTCCAAAAAAAGTTTTGTCAACCCCCGCGATGCCCATTTTTGTCATTTTTTTCTCATTTTGGGGCCCCTTTTTGTTTTCCCGGCCGATCAAGCCCCTCTCAGGAAACGCGCCTGTGGTGTACTGTTTTATATTGTTCTTTAAGTTAAATCTATATTTCTGGGGACAGGCTTAGGTCTCTTGTCTAGGGGAGGGGTTGAAGTAAAAAACGAGGTTGGTGAAAATTCGGAATATTTTATTTCATCTTTATGCTGAAAACAAAAGAAATGAAAAACCACCTTTAACCCTTAACTATCACCATTTTCCCCTTAAATTTTGTTTAGCCTTGATGACAAGGCTGTAAAAAGTCATTTTTGATAATATTTTATTTTGATTTATGTTTGGTTGAGATTTTATAATACAATTTAGGGAAGATAGAAATTTCCATGGTGTAAAAATGAATAAAATGAATGTTGAATCCCAATCAAAATAAATTTTGACCCCTCCCCTAGACAAAAGAGACGAGCCTGTAACCATAAATCTAGATTTAATTTAAAGAACAATAAGAAATCTCCATCTCAGACGTGTTTCCTTGGGGTAGGACTGAGGGGGCCTTGGTGGGTCGCGTGAACAAAAAAGGGCCCCAAAAATAAGAAAAAATGACAAAAATGGCCATATTCTGGGGGTGACAAACTTTTTTGAAGAAAAATCCCCGGGAAGGGTTGAGGGAACGTCCAACATATACCCAGGATCCCAGAAAGAGAAAGCGGTGACAAACATATGCAAGAATTAATAACGGAGCAACATAATGTCGCTTGAGCCAGAAAAAAAATATTCCACCTTTATGACGAACAGTGTATGAATATCAGGAATATCTAAAGCGTACCTGAAAAGTTATCATGGCCCAAAGTCCATTTGCGAAACTTTTTGGGAGGGGTTTAGATATAGTCACCTTTTGTCATTGTAAACTAAGCATTATAATTGACAATACATTCAAAGTAATGAAGTTTACATGCTTGAGCTTATCGACGAGGCTACTCTTTGCTGTTTTTCTTTATTTCCAAGTCTACTCCTATTTACAATTTTGGCATTAAATGAACCTATTACACAATGTTCACTTTCTTCATATTTTCAACCTTTTCTTTTCTAGTAAAATGATATAAAACATGAAGGAAAAAAAACAGGAAAAATACTAGAGGCTCTGATTACAATGTATCAAAATGATGAACAAACTAAAGACATTGTTTTGCGGACAAAATCAATATTTCTTTGCCTTTTCAACAAAACGTATTGGACAGATAATGTTCAAAGTTATTTAATTTTCATGTCTGAGCTTATAGATATGGTTACCTTTTGTTTTTTGTAAAGCATTATAAATGACACTTTATTCAAATTTATGAAGTTCACATGTTTGAGCTTATCGACGAGGCTACTCTTTGCTGTTTTTCTTTTTTTCCCAAGTCTACTCCTATTTACAATTTTGGCATTAAAAGAACCTAATGTTCACTCTTTTTTTTACTTTTTTTTTTACTTCTTCTTTTCTAGTAAAATGATATTAATTATTAAAAAACAAAAATTGAAAAATTGAGGCTCTGTTTACAATGAAACAAATGATAAACAAACTAGCGGCATTTTTTTTTTCTAGACAAAATCAATATTTTTTTGCCTTTCTAACAAAACGTTTTGGACAGATATGTTCAAAGTTTGGTTATATATTAGCTTGGTGTTGATGCAGCGGACAGCTGCTTAATACCGCGCGAGTTCCTACGGGAGTTACTTTAACAGAAACAGAAACAGAACGGTCCTTTAGGGGCAATTGTAACAGCTTGTTACAATTACCCTGACGGAGGCGACCATATTTAGAGAGATTTTTTAAATCTTAGCCTAGGTATTCATCGTTAAAACGTTAGCAAAATATTGCCTAAGAACTTGATATCTAAATATATGAAAATGACAGCCGTAGCTCATCCACATATTTGTCCAGAAGAAAAACAATGGGTAATGTGAAATATTACTCAACCGTTGTATTACTCACCTGCTCAAAAAACGATTTTTCTGCTGTAGAAAGTTCCACGAACCGTTAAATCTGCTAACACTCATACAGCATGTGGAGCGATGAAATACGCATGCTCTGTACAAATTTCTGCTAGGGATGGGAGCTCCTGTTACAATTTCCCCGTGTTACAATTGTCCCCGGTCTCCCCGACAGTAATGATGTTGAAGTTATAAGGACTCGATTGATTTCAATTACGTAATACCATAATTTTTTCTATTTTTTTGCAGCCACGCAATCTACAAGTTGCAACCAGACGGGACAGGCCTGGGAGGATGCCATCGTAGACGAGAAAAGGGGAGCCCAGGACCAGACAGATCGTCGTCGACATGCCATGGAGGATGACATCGTAGACGAGAAGAGGGGAGCCCAGGACCAGACAGATCGTCGTCGACATGCCATGGAGGGTGACATCGTAGACGAGAAGAGGGGAGCCCAGGACCAGACAGATCGTCGTCGACATGCCATGGAGGATGACATCGTAGACGAGAAGAGGGGAGCCCAGGACCAGACAGATCGTCGTCGACATGCCATGGAGCATGACATCGTAGACGAGAAGAGGGGAGCCCAGGACGAGTTCCAGATCTTCATCCGTAAGCTGGACGGAAAGATCGTGTCTCTCAACATTTCGCGGGACGCAACCATCATTGACCTCATGAACAAGGTGGGGGACAGGACCAAAATTGACCCCAAAAATTTTACGTTGACAATTAGTGGTCGAATTTGCTGGGAAAGATCGAAGTCCCTTCGCTCCTTACAACATACGCAATCATGATACTGCTTATATTGTCGGTCGGTCAGGGGCGGATCCAGGTTTTCACAATAGGGCGGGGGGGGGGCGGGCGGGGGGGGGGGGTAGGCGAGCAGCGCACGATAAATTTTTCGTCAGCGGCACCGGCATGTAATGATTTATGACATATGATATGTGAGCCGAACTACATGTACGTTAAAAATACAATGCCCTCACCCCCACCTTTGCTAATTCTCATTTTAGAATGTCGGCTTTCATAGGTTGCCCCAATACAAAACGCTAGTGGAAACAAAATATCGCATTAACTTAACTTTTGGGCGTCAGTAATCATTCAACGGGCCTTTCTTACAGAGGCAACGTTCAGCGAAGGTCCAAATAGACGGAGAGGCCTTAATACACTCTAAAAACTGAAGTGCTGTTTTTAGCTCTTCAGAGGCTGAAATCAGCATTTTTTAAGAGCTTGTATAGTGGCTGCACTCAAATAGCTGTTTAACTGCACTCAAAGTGCTGTTTTAGCACTTTCACGTGAGCTGAACTTTCAGCAAAAATGGACAAAAATGGCGTGACTTCGTTGGGATTTGAACCTGGGTCCCCTGCATGAGAAGCGCTGACGAGCACGTTAGACCAATTCACATCTCACGATTGCTAGCAGATCATATTGTTTCATGATGAACTTTCTTTAAAGTTGCCATAATTATCTACTATGCTTTCATAATTCAAGTAAGTTAGAGAGATCTCCGTTGGTCTATTGTATTGGTTACGTCAGCGGTACTCTTCCATGTCTAGGTGAACCCGGTTCGAATCCCATACCGACATTGAACATTTTTTGCTGATAAATT
The DNA here is from genome assembly GCA_940671915.1 of Paracentrotus lividus. NCBI lineage: Eukaryota > Metazoa > Echinodermata > Echinoidea > Camarodonta > Echinidae > Paracentrotus > Paracentrotus lividus. Next base: position 14,887 of record CALNVZ010001508.1, read on the forward strand.
AGCACTTGGGTAGTGCTAAAACAGCACTTCAGGGTGGTGTTGCATAAAACTTTTTTTCTAACCCGAGTTTTCTCGGGTTAAAAAAACTCAGCTTATGTAGACCTATTTCTTAGGTTATTCAACCTGAGTTTTAAAACGCCCTAAAAATTTATTGCATTAATACTTTTGAAAACTCTGGTATGTTTTTATGCAATGGAAAAAACAGTAAAAAATCCAGAAAAAATATTGTAACCGGAGTTTTTGGACTTTAACCGGAATTTTCAGATTTTAACCGGAAAAAACTCCGGTTAGAAGTTTTATGCAACAGGGCGCAGGTGCTGATTTAGCTCTTCAACTTATACGAGTACCCAGAAATTGGCACTTCAGTTTTTAGAGTGTAGTGATTCTAATGTCAATGCTTCACAAACTAAGCAGGCGCTGGTCCAGTGGGGGCCCAGCAGGCCCGCCCCCCCAGCCCCCCCCCCCAAAAAAAAAAAGAAAGAAAGAAGAAGAAGAAAAAAAAGGGGGTGGGAAGGAAAAAGAGGGAAAATGGATTGCCGACCAGATTGACCAATCTAAACCTACCCCTATTGCTGATACATGATGACCTTCTTGATGCCTTAAAATCAAAATGTTTTTCCGATATCTTTTGTATTAAGCGCTTGAGAAATGTAATGTATTATCATCATTATTACTATTATTATTATCATTATTATTATTATTATTATTATTATTACTATTATTATTATTATTATTATTATTATTATTATCATTATTATTATTATTATTATTATTATTATTATTATTATTATTATTATTATTATTATGATAAACAGGATCAAGTCCGTAATTTTCCATAAAAAGACTTTGCTTTAACAAAAAGCACAAAGTGATTTCAAGTGCAACTTTTTAGTGTCCAAGTGTTTTTCGGATCATTCTAGTATGTGCCGAGAATGGCTTCTTTTTGAAGATCGTAGATCTTTGATGTTCGGGGAGATCTTGGTGATGAGACTCTCGATTCCCTTCTTTACCATCCCCGTGTGACCAATTATCACCGGGGTGACTTCTGCCTTGGCGTTCCACATTCGTTCGATCTCGATCCTCAGGTCTTGATATTTTATTAATAATAATAATAATAATAATAATAATAATTATATATTATATTATATTATTATTATATTATATTATTATTATTATTATTATTATTATTATTATTATTATTATTATTATTATTATTATTATTATTATTATTATTATTATATTATTATCATTATATTATTATTATTATTTATTATTATCATCATGCTAATTGTGCACTTAAGGGGAAAAGGCGTATGAAAAAATGCGCTCTAGGGAAAGTAACGTTAAGGGGAAATATAACTTTCTCCTTAACGTTTGCAAGGGCAGAATAGTGGTTTTGCCAATGTTTGTTATTCTTGCTAATGCACCCAACGAAATTTATGCGTATCTTTAATATAATATTGGGTTTAACTAGTAATTTGCAGTTACAGGATTTTTCTTTTCACAAGGACAAATTACAGCGTTATTATTTGTGTCATACAAAACTATACCTTAAGGGGAAATCAAACTTTTGTAAATTTTTCACAAATTCGGGATTATATCTTTATTATCTCTCTGCTGAAATATTCTAGGCCTCGGTCTGCTCCTTTGTGGAGATTTTCAATAAAATATGTGTACATTTGCTGATTTTCAAAAAACACCCCACCGCAGTTTGCCCACTTCCATGAGGAAGATTATTATTTCCGTGCGTACGCGCGTGTATGTACGTACACGCGCGCGTACCAGCTAGCCCTAGACAGCTAGCTAGCCTAGCCTGGCGCTGAGCTGAGCCGACGCGGCGGCCGCAGGCGCCGGTCTGGGCCGGGCCGGTTAGCTAGCGCAGCGCGCACCGGTGTGACATATATGTGGCTAGCGCTGAAGCTGGAACTCGGAACCGCAGACCAAGATCTAGAGTAGACTTCAACATTTTGATGACACTATATACTGCACTCCGATGGATTATCATGAATAGTTTAATTTTCTTGAAACTTGCATGGCTAAGAAGCAAGTAACGGTGCCCAGTGTCATGCGATCTTTCCCATGTTTATTATGGATCTAAGCATGACAGAGCGATATCGGTAAGTGCATATAGAGAATCTAACGTTAATCATAATTAATCACTAAGTTAGATCTAACAGTTAGATAGAAGTACTCGAAAAATACGGGTCGGATCCGCCTCAAAATTGCTATGCACCCTAAGTTATGTCCATAGATTTTCCAGAAGCAACTTAATTGGCGCAGATTACAATAGGGGTCTATTTCCGTTTTTATTTCCGTTTTTCTGTTTTAATAATCCCACATGTTGAAATTTGCGTAAGTTATTTTCTTCCACCCCACTAATTCTACTGTCTACTGATGGGTAGGCCTATTTCTGCTAGTGCCTAGAATCAATCAATCAATCAAGGTCGGCTTTTGTATAGCTTCTTCTTCACTTGGCTTCCTCCAGTTTGGAGAACTGCAGCATATAATTAGAAGTCTAACTGTTACAGGTAGTCTAGTGACGAAATTATAGCGCATAACACAAAGTCTATATGCGCTCTTAGAAAATAGAGTCTTGAGAATAGAGAAAGGATGAAGATGAGCTGCGTTCAATTTGGTAAGAATTAACAGAAATAATAATGAACTAGAATGATATGAATGAAATTAAGCAAAATAACAAAAGGTGAAAAGCTTAATTGAATCACAGAAAAACACCAAGTGTAGTTCAACAAGAGACGTCTTGAGAGATGCTTTAAAACTGTAGATCTAGATCTATAACAAGCCTAATGCAAAAAAATTGGTACTGCCTAGGGCCTACTACTACTAGTACTGCCACTGTATAGGCCTCTCTCAGTCTCTACCAGATTTTGTAATTGTACTGTACACCAATGATCACTCCTTGGGTAGACTTAGCTACCATCATTCATCATGTTCATGGGAAAACTGATTAAATCTGTCTCTAATTCGTGGCCCTTGCAATGGCCTGTTAAAGTGTTAACGGTATGGACTATGGTCAAACATAATGCTGTACCATACACATGCATGCGTGAACAACTTATTTCAGAAGCATTCAATTGGTCTCGGAGAGGCCAAGCTAGAACAAATCCTGGGCCACGGCAAAGTCTTTGATTTAATCGCTTATTATAATTTTCCTGAGCGGGGAGGGGGGGGGG
>CALNVZ010001512.1:0-21254 GCA_940671915.1 Paracentrotus lividus
ATACACTGTAAACATAAATTAGTCATTTTGACTAATATAAAATTAGTCCTGGCATATGTCTGAAATGACTAGAATTAATTAGTCAGATGACTAACGTTTAGTCATTTCAGACACTTTGGCCCGAATTCACAAAGGTGGTTTCTGCCAAACCCACGGATCCGCGGATTTGTGAATATTCATGTAATAATTACGCTTAATTTTAGCGCGTACATTGAAAAAGGTCCAATATGAATGCGCGATTTTGTCATTTTGCACGAGATATACGCCAGTTGCTATGGTTTTGACATAATGAGCCCACTGTTTTAAATTAATGAGTCCACTATTGAGTCAACGGTTTATTTAAATTAATTTGAATAAACAGCAGCAAAACCATAGCGACAAGCGTAAATTTAGAGCTCTGTGACAAAAACGGGCATTCATATTGGACCTTTCTCACAGTACGCGCTAAAATTAAGCGTATTTATTACACAAAATCTACATAATCCACGGATCCGTGGGTTTGGCAGAAACCACCTTTGTGAATTAATTAATGGATTAAGTCAGATGACTAGAATTAATTAGTCAATTGACTAAAGTTTAGTCATTTCAGACACTTTTGGATTTAGTCAGATGACTAGAATTAATTAGTCAAATGACTAAATTTTAGTCATTTCAGACACTTTTGGATTTAGTCAGATGACTAGAATTAATTAGTCAAATGACTAAAGTTTAGTCATTTCAGACACTTTTGGATTTAGTCAGATGACTAGAATTAATTAGTCAGACAAAGCCAAATATTAGTCAAATGACTTATTTTAGCTAGTCATCATTTTAAGGCCATATTTTATGTAAAAACAAAAGAAATGAAGCAACTTGAAAAAGGAAACATGGCGGCCCTCTGAACAACACCACGCAGGCTACGTCTCTTACATTTCAGCCTTTTTGAATTCATTAAAAATTCATTAAAAAACATTAAACATCCAGCCAAACACCCTAACCCAAGGGAATCCGGTGAGTCACCTGCAAAAAAGAAAATTTCTTTGAATCTTTTAATCGGTTTGAGTGTTGGATGATACCATGCACGCCGCGGGATGCCAACGACAATGTACCGCGGGCTCGGCCGCTGTTAGTGAGGGGGTTTCGCCCCCTCCGTGGTTCGCGGATTTTGAGAAAAGACAGCAGGCGCGCCTCGACAAGATAGCGGACCTGTTTCAGCAACAGCAGGCGGCACTAAAATTTGAGTTGGACACCTTGAAGCAAGAAGTCACCGAGGGTCTCTACGAAGCTTGCCCTAGGCAGAAGCAAATTGATGACCTAGAAAACCGTGGCAGGCGGAATAACGTAGTAATCTATATGTTCCAGAAGGCAAGGAAGGATCTTCTTCTGCTGATTGCATCAAGTTATTTTCAAGCTTCTCAAGTCATGCAGTGATTCAGCCCCAGTTTCAGCTACCATTCATAGAGCTCACAAAACGGGCCCTCCACACGATGACAGATCGACATCATCTGGGAAACGTCCACGTCCAAGGCCAATCCATGTGGTTTTTCTTCTTACATAGAGAAGGAAATTAGCAGAAAGCACTCATCGAAAAGTTCAAGAAGCAGAAGAGAATCGATTCTTCGTTTCGGATGATTTTTTCTCGCAGAGTTCAACTTCTTAGAAAGGAAAAAATGCCAGAACTGAAACAGCTTCGTGATCAAGGCAAGAATGCTTTTTTCGTGTTCCCGCGAAGATTGTTGTAAAGAGATTCCAAGCCGAGAAAGGCTTAACTCATTTCTAAGGAATGTTGACACTAAATCCTGTTGCTCTTTGTGGGATGAGTTTTCTTTAAACTTATGTTGTGAGAGATTCCCAAGCCGAGAAAGGCTTAACTCATTTCTAAAGGAATGTTGACACTAATATCCTGTTGTCTTTAAGGATGAGTTTTCTTAAACTTATGTGTTAATTAGGCATAGTTAATGCTTTCCGATTCCACAATTATTTTATATGCATGTAATGTCCTGTATGTATGATTAATGGATGTTAGCCTGTTTCCTATGAGTATTAGTCAAACTAACATGTGTGCTGACTATTTTGTGTGTACAAGCAGGACTGTGTTTGATTTGAAGTCTGCTTTTCATCTTAGCACACTCTGTTTCCTTTTTTTGTACTTTTTCTAATTGATATATTTTTGCTGTATTTTTTGTACTCAAGCTTCTTTTTTATTTTTTATTTTGTTATCTTTTGTATTTCTCTTATTTTTGGCAGAACTATGTCTCCTAGTTGTATCTTAAATGTACTACTCAACTCAAGAATTAGGATCTAAAATTGTATTCGTTCAATTGTCGAGGGTTGCAGGATTATGTCAAAGGAGAAAGATTTTTCATTTTTTCCGATCTCTTGATGCATATCTTTTCCTTCCAAGAAACAAACTGTAGTTGTGATGACGAAAAGTTGTGGCTCTCCCAGTGGGGGGAGCAAGCTTTCTTTTTCATTTACTTCTAATAGCCGTTGTTGTCGCTATCTTTTAGAAACTCTGTAATATTCAGGTGAAAGCTGTTTTTTCGGGACCCTCATATGTAGGTTTTGTGTAAACTCCACTTTAATGAACTTCCTATAACCTTGGTAATGTATTGCTCCTAATGATGATGTCCTATTTTTTACTGCGATTATTTTGCTGAAATTGAAAAATTTGATTTTCTTCATTAATAATGAGCAGGTGATTTCATACTGTCTTGGCCCCACTGGATTATCAGGTTCTAGAATCATCACTCAAACAAAAGGCAAGTGGAATGCTTTCCGTATATTGATGAGTTTGGGGTTGTGTGATGTAATGGGATTTTTTTTAACCCTAATTGAAAAAATTACTAGCATTAGAAAAAAATCCTCAGTTCTATCTAGGTTGGACTTTATTTTGTCTCAAATAATATTTTTAATAACTGTAATGTGTGCAAAATTTTACCTGGTATTCACTCTGACCAACTCGCTGTTTTTGTCCGCAGTTTACTGATAATCGACCCCTAAAGGTAGAGGGTATTGGAAATAAATACTTATTACTTACTCCATGATAAGTGATTTTTCAATCTGTTAAAGAAGAATATAGGATGATTTTTAAGGTCATTCATAAACTCCATTGTGATGCTAATATATGTGGGGATCATTTAAATGCTTTATACATGGAGTTTGCTATTGAGTATTCTTCAAGAAGAAAAGGAAAGAAAATAAAGGAAGAAATAAACTATAGAGAGATGACGAGATTAAATTCAAACTATCTAATAAGTTACTTCACACTGAGGACCCTTTGTCTTTGGAATTAGAAGATTAGAGGATAAACTTGAAAATTTTGAATTTGAAACAAAGGACTGATGTGTAGATTCTAGGGTGAGAGATGGTTGGAGGGAAGGGGAAAAAAGTACGTAAATATTTGTCTGTTCTGCAATTTTGTGGAAAATAGGATCTTGTGGCAAACGAAAAAAATATTAACAAATTGAAAGATAATGGCAGTAATTTGATCACAGAACCCAAAGATATCCTGAACAATATTCATGATTTTTATAGTAAGTTGTATTCTATACCTGATAATGTTTTTGACAATAATGAATGTGAAGCATACCTGAACAACATTTCTATACCGAAGCTGAAGGAGGAGGACAAACAATTTTTAGAGTCTCCCCTTTCCAAAAATGAATTGCTAAATGTTGTGAAGTCCATGAAAAAGAATAAAACCTCAGGGATGGATGGGTTGCCGATTGAGTTTTATATTGTTTTTTGGTCTGATATTAGTGATATGCTTTTAAATTCTTTTAATTTCTCTTTACAAAACGGTTCAATGTCAGCATCTCAAAGGAATGGTATAATCACTCTTCTCCCTAAAAAAGATAAAGACCCCATGTTCATAAAGAATTACAGACCTATTACTCTTTTAACAACTGATTATAAAATCTTGGCCAAATGTATTGCCAACCGATTGAAACGCTGTTTGGACTATCTCATTCATGTGGATCAATCTGTTTTTTTTACAGGGTAGAAATATTGGTCATTATACGCTTTTTACTAGATATTATTGAGTATACTGAAGCAAATGACTCACCAGGCTCAATTATTTTACTTGACATTGAAAAGGCATTTGATTAGTGTATTCCCATATATTTTTTTATTCCAAACCCTTGAAAAATATTAAATTTTATGGTAAAATTTTATTGATTCTATAAAACTTTGTACTCTTGTCGTCGTAAGCTATGTATTAATAATGGATTTGTGTATCTAATATGTATTTCGATGGGAAAGAGGAATTTTCCAAGGTTGCGCAAGTCTCTCCCTAATCTCTTTCTTGGGTTGGTTATTGGAGATCATGGGCTCTTTCTGTTCGTGCAAGAATGAATTATAAAAGTATCCCTTTTTTTGGATGAAGAGGCTAAAATATCTCTATATGCTGATGACTCTGGTTTTTGTTTTTAACTAATGGGGTCTGACAGTTCTTTTCTCAATTTATTTGGATACTTTTCCTAAGTTTGGTGCAGTATTCTGATGTAAACTTAAATTTAGTAAAACCAGGAGGCTATATTGGATTGGTTCAAAAAAGGGATGTCCAGATTTACCATCGCGGACCAATCTTGGTGTTTATCTTGAGAGAAATCTGAACATTTAAATGTCTTGGAGTTACATTCTCCTTGGATGTTCACGGATCTTTGATTTAAATTTCAAAGAGCAAATTTTAAAAAATTGAGGGCAAACTATAGAATTGTTGGCGTAATGAGAAATCTTTTATCTAATTGGCAAAAGTATGGTGTTATCAAAACTTGGTATTGCCGCAATTAAATTTCTATTAGTCTATACTTTGTATTAGAATCCCTCGTTCCTTTTTCAAAGAGTTGAATGAATTTTTTTCAATATTATTTGGAACGGAGGAACGACAGAGTGAAGAGACGGATTTATGTGTGAACAATACATGGAGGGTGACATAAAAGATGATTGATCCTTCTAACCTTTACTAATGCCCAAAAGATTGATTCGGGTGAAAAATCTTCTTGATGTAAATTTTATATTTGCCCCTTGAAAAATGCTTATCGAATTATCCTTTTTTAATTAAATTGTAATGATGATGTTTCTGTTCTGTGGAATTCCTTTGGTCCGAATGTGTTTCAATCACTTGGTAATATTCAACTTGCGTCTCTCCGTGCATGGTATCTGTATCAGGAGGAAGCAACTGTAGAATTTTATGGGTCATTAAAATTGTTCAGAATTGAGTGCATGTCAGTGGTCTTTGGTTCAACAGGTGTAATTCGCTCAAAATCTAAATCCTACTTATTTTATGAATCCTGGTTTGATAAAAATGGTTTATTGCCATATCAGACTTATTCAAGCCCTCACATACCAGGTCATAAACTATTTGAAAAGAATTAGTTTTAGTTTTGTGCATTTAACCTTCTTGTGATAGAAAGAAATTCAACTTTTTAATTAAAAGTATACCCGAAAAAAATGGATTAAGGAATTTTGAATGTTGATATTTTTTGGTGTTCAACGAGACCATAGTTCAAAAAGCCTTTTACCCACATAAAAAAAGTTCCAAGGAATGCATTATATATATTCTTATTGGCTCCGCATGTCCCTCACTGACAAAAGAATATTTTGTTTGGTGTGATAAGTATTCCTGTACCCTGTAAATCTGAAACTGGGAATGGAATACCAATACTTCCTAATTTTTCTGTGACTATTGACAAAAATTGAGTCATTTTTACTTTAAAAATTTTGCGCATAAGGCTATTGCTTTAAAGATGAGTTTCTCTCATAAGATTAAAGAAGAGATTTCTCCAAATTGTTTCCTGTGGTGAGTAAAAATTGCGAAAACAGAATAGGTTTCATTTTATTTTGCGAGTGCGAGGAGGTTGGTTCCAATTTGGCAAGATCTTTTAGATGTAATTTCACAGAATATGTGGGACTCCTCAAGTTTATCTAACTTGATAAATTGTTGGTATTTGTAATGATAAAATTTCTTACCTACTTGTTTTGTTGTTGAAATATTATATTTATACCTGAAGTTAATAACAATCCTCCCAATTTTATTGCATTCAACGCTTATAGATGAAAGAAACAAAAGAATATCGAGTATTTTTCAGCCAAAAAGAGCAACAAATTACATCTTCATTTAAGAAGTGGAGGTTTACTATATGATTTTTCTCGTTTCTTACTCACTGTATTTGTTATCTTTTATATTCTACATGATCACAACTAAACGGAAGTTATTGGTATTTCTATTATTTTCTTATATTGTTCACAAATAGTATGATGCAATGCGCCTATACAGTATAACACTACATTAGATACTGAATCCCAATCTATACTTTATCTCCTTGTATAATAATCAGTGTACCTCTTAAAAATGTAACCTAATGATTTAATTTTACATGTAGGCCTATAACTGTGTTCAAAGTGTTGGCTTTCCTCCGCAACCCCTCGACAATACGTTTTTGTACAAAGGACATGTATTTAAGACCCCTGTTATACTAATTTGAGTCTTGTTCTGGCCCCTTTTTATGTTATTATTTTTGCTGATTTATTTATTTTTGCTTTGTATAGGGTATTGGACCGGGTATCGGGACGTTACAAAATTCACGATTTTGGCCGATAATATGTAATGACAAAAGTACCTAGCACATTCCTTAGGTTGTTGGGTTTGTAGTTAGCCTATGTATATTGGCTAAAACTGAGGCATCATAAAACTTGAAAACATGTGTAAACACTCAATTAACTACAGCTTAATTATGAAGACATTTTTTGTAAGCGATAGCTCTAGTCCCCGTATAGTCGGGTAGTTGTTACAACCTATCGGGTATTGTTACTATGGTAAAAGGGCCTATACACGGCGGTAAAAGTGTTCTTGAACAGATAGTGTAATCATTCTCACGGTATATGATCAAGCATACTTTGTGTTCAAACTTTCCAGAGTGCTTGGTATCGGTTAACAGTAGATCAAGTAGACCTGAGCATAGACTAAAGTAAATAATAAATATCTAATATTACCCCTGAAATTGAAACAAAATTACTTTTACATGTGTAATGTAATTGGGTAGGTTGTTACATCGACATGAGGTAGTTTTTGTAACAACCTACCCCGGGATGGGTGATTTCACGTAAAATCAACTGTAGCAAAAGCCATTAGGCAGAATTACAGGGCAATGGCTCAGGGTATATTAGTGACATACATGTATATATTCACAATACCAGACTATCATCATGTGCCTTCAGTTGTAAGAACTATTACAAATTTTAATTTTTGTCAAAATTCACTTTGAACTGTAAAAAAGGTTTTTGTTGATTTACTTTTTAATAAAACAACGAAGAAACCTCACGACCGGCAGTTCATCACAGCTATTGTGTAGGCTGTATATAGAGTATCCAGTTAGCACGAACTCTCTTGTTCCGCAACTTAGCGCACTGGAAACTGTAACAACTGACCCGTGGTAACTTTCATTACCAAGCGTCGTCCCCCTATCCAATTGTGTAATGATTACTTGTATATATTGTGATTCTGTTTGATTGTTTATTAAAGACAAAATTATAAAAAGAAATGAAGCAACTAATCTCCTTCGATTTTTAAAACAGATCTATTTCAACATAATCGGGCTAATACATAATAATAAATAATAATAATAATTGATAATAATAATAATAATAATAAACAATAATATTAAATGATATAATAATATAATGGTCTATACTTTTAACTCGATTAAAACATATTTAGAAATTTCATTTTTACATAGTACACACAAATTATATAAAATATATAGCATATAAGTTAACATTATCATAGGATAGCAGATACTCTGAATTGTTGTAATGACGATTACATAGTAAATAGCGCTGCAAGACATCATAGATGTTATTTACTGTACTATAAAGGCAAATTTTGTGAGGCCAATACACTTAAATAGCATAGGAGGAGAGAGTGAGAGGGTGAGGAAGACACAGAGTAAGAGTAAAAGTGAAAGGAGAACAAGAGGGGAGGACAGAGGGAGAGAGAAGAGACCAGGATGGAGAAGAATGGAAAAGTCTAATACAAATTTATATTTAAAAAAAAAGTAAATTAAAACGCATAAATGTAAATTCGAAATATCGGTTTCAATGAAGAAATTCCTTCATCTACCTTCACTTCAAATAATATATAATTATGTATACGTATTGCTTTGAATATTGTACATGTATACATGAATGTTGGCATTTCACTGCATGCAATACATTCAAACAAGGTAAAGTACGTGGTACAGTGTTAATATAAAGTTTGAATAACAAGAACATTATGCAGAATAGAACAAAAATAAAATAAAAAACAGACACATGCAGAAAATAGCATGTATCTGAAGTTCAACTTGTCTTAGGAAATTTCAGCAATAACAAATAGCAAATATTCCCCCAGCTCAACAAAAGTACAACTCCATTCAATACTCTGAGAAAGTCTTAAATCGTCCGATAGCACGTTTCACGTAAATCCTTGCTGATTCAATGCGACGTGTCTTGACTGTGGCGTGTGTGTTGAGTTCTTCCAATGTACAAATGGTGGTAGTGTTAGTGTTGCTACGCTGCCCTTTGTTGCTCTGTATGAGAAAACAACGATCAGCCATGACGCCATCGCCATGTTCAATGTGGTTCAAGGCACCAGATTCTTGTGTGATCTTTTAATCTGATACACTACCTCCAAAGCTGAGAGAGAAAAATGAAGGTACCCCTTGGAAATGTTGCAACTAAGAGCTTGGAGGTTATTGTGATGTTTTATAAGATGACCAAGTTATTCTCTTAGAACAAGGCGTGATGGGTTAAATATTTCAGATACACTCTATAATTGTTCTTGCGTTCTTGAAAATATGTAAAACTCTTCGGAAGACTTGCCCTAACATTGTTCCTTTGTTTGGCCATTTGATGAGAAGTGGTTGCAGTTTAAGGTCCAGAAATTTCAAAAATGTTCCAATTCCAAATGTATCTGCCAGTCGCACAGATTTGTAAAACCACACGTCGAAGACGGAAAAGTGTCAATAATGAATTCTTCATACACAGTGAAATATCCTTGAAACGATGTTCCTGAAAAATTAAGGCCATTAAATAAAAAAAAGAATTATAGACAGGCATTAATAAATCCCTGGAAGAGGCATCTATGTAATAATTGAAAATTTTGTCTCTCTCATCATGATCTTTATTTTACATGAATTCATTTGATTTTCAAATTTACTAAATTATTAAATAGTCATTAAATATTAGTTATTACTATCATTATTATTAGTCTATTCGGCAAGAAGATGACATACAATATAATAAAATTGATTCCATATAAAAACATATTATTAAAAGAACACCAAATAATATTAAGACACGTAATAAGCATTAAACGTGTTTTCACCCTGGCTGGGCTGCAAGGCCTTGGGCAAAGTTAACTAAATAACTACAGTCTGCGGACTGCTCTAACCTATTATCCAGCCAGGTGAATTCAGTGTTGCAATATACATGTATGTGACATTAACAATTATAACATAACATTCAAAACTTAAAAAATCATTAAAAAAAAAAATCAGTTTAAAATGGTACAAATTGTGTTTCAAAAAGGCGTTCAAGCAGTTGTTAAGTCTCTTTCAAGTAGACATGACCACACCATATTGGAAAAGTGTCTTAATTCCAAACATAAAAGTATGAGACATAATGTATTATATACCTCATTTTAAGAATCTTTAATAATCCTGTCTTCTGATTGGTTGAAAGTGCAGTCATAATCTGACCTATGGCCGCCATAGACATTTTTCCCGGTTTTACCGGTCAATAGAACATTTTTACAGTACTTTTTGCCCATGGGCATAGTGCGATCCCCATTTGTTTACGTGCAAGGCTGCTGCGCATGCGCTTTATTTCAGATACCATAATTTGCCGCGCGATTTGGTCGATAATTTTAGACAACTCCGCTGCTTATGCGTCATCCGCGCGTGCGTGCAGCGTAGACAAATTCTTTCGTCGCGCTAGAACGGATCCCAGATTTCTAGTTGAGCGTTACTTAAGCCTGAATTCCGATGACGATGTTGATCTAAACAAGCGATTTAGAGGTTAATCTGGAGGGTGCTTCCTCGGCATTTTGCAGTTAGTTGTAAGTAGAATGCAAATGTGTTGTGGTGAGCATGCATTGTGGCCTTCAGAGCCAGAGGCTCGAACTGACTTAACTTTCATGACTCTAGGCTAGTCTAGATCTAACGTTAGGCCTATTTTAGAATCTAGATCGTAGACTTCACTTAGACTTAGTTCTAGGTCAAAATTAGACCATGTTTGTTGTTTTTAGATTCGGCATATAAATATATATTGACTGCTTTTATTTTCGGGACATGGTCGTTTCTAGACTGCTCTCGGGAATCTCCGAATCTGCCATAACCCGCGACCTGCGGTCTTGGGTTATAGCAGATGCGGAGATTCCCTTGAGCAGGATCTAGAAACGACCATGTCCCTCAAAGCAGTCAATATATCTATATTATATACCTCATTTTAAGAATCTTTAATAATCCTGTATTCTGATTGGTTGAAAGTGCAGTCATAATCTGACCTATGGCCGCCATAGACATTTTTCCCGGTTTTACCGGTCAATAGAACATTTTTACAGTACTTTTTGCCCATGGGCATAGTGCGATCCCCGTTTGTTTACGTGCAAGGCTGCTGCGCATGCGCTTTATTTCAGATACCATAATTTGCGGCGCGATTTGGTCGATAATTTTAGACAACTCCGCTGCTTGTGCGTCAACGCGCGTGCGCGCAGCGTAGACAAATTCTTTCGTCGCGCTAGAACGGATCCCAGATTTCTAGTTGAGCGTTAAGCCTGAATTCAGATGACGATGTTGATCTAAACAAGCGATTTAGAAGTTAATCTGGAGGGTGCTTCCTCGGCATTATTGTAAGTAGAATGCAAATGTGTTGCCTAGTGCATGTGGTGAGCATGCATTGTGGCCTGCAGAGCCAGAGGCTCGAACTGACGTAACTTTATGACTCTGGGCTAGTCTAACTAAGATCTAACGTTACTAGGCCTAACGTTAGGCCTATTTTAGAATCTAACTTAGATCGTAGACTTCACTTAGACTTAGTTCTAGGTCAAAATTAGACCATGTTTGTTGTTTTTAGATTCGGCATATAAAATATATATTGACTGCTTTTATTTTCGGGACATGGTCGTTTCTAGACAGGATCTAGAAACGACCATGTCCCTCAAAGCAGTCAATATATCTATATTATAAATTAAAATAATAGGAAATATTGTAATGTACGTGTATACATTGCTCATGATCATACATTATTGCAAAATATGTGAACAATCATAAAAACAACTCTCCGGTACAAAGCCGATGGGTCTGTAAGCTGTCTATCTTCGTAGGATAGATGCAAAGTGTTTGAGTGATACTTCTGTTTGCGAAGCTTCCTCTGTGGTTGACACTTTTGCTGTGCTATGTTGAGTGTGATAGAGATGTTGTAGATACCATGGGGATGTCTGGCATTCTGCATGAAAAATTAATGAAAAATAAATGTTAAATAAAAAATGTTTTTATTTATTTCATTTTTTTTTTTGGGGGGGGGGGGCTGCACCATCTCATCTTTTATAAATTAAAATTCGATTCGGCAAGAGTTGCTTTTGCGACAGCTACCCAAATTGAAAAATATACATGTGGAAATTGTTTCTAATAATATTTTAAACATAGACTAGGGTTAGGGTTATGGTTAGGGTTATAATAAACAAAAATTATATTTTAATAATAAAAAAATAACAACAAAATACAACTTCCAGTTTATTTAGTAAAAAAACACAAGAGGAATAGCGGGAGTCGAACCCGAGTCACCAGCGTCACAGTCTTACTCTCCACCACTACACCAACGAGACGGCTTGCGCACTGCCGTGGATTTTTTCTATATTTTTTAATCAACTTTGAATAGCAAAAGGTTGACGTCCGATAAATTATAGAGACGCATGCGCACAGGTGTGTCGTTATCGATTTTTTTTTTTTTTTTTTTTTTTTTTTTTTTTTTTTTTTTTTTTTTTTTTTTTTTTTTGGGGGGTGGCTGTCGCAAGAGGAACTCTTTCCTTTGATTCTTTACATGAATATATTCAATGAAACTGTACATATAGATCATCATATAACTATAATCATTCAGCACACCATCCGAGTATAGAGCGTATTCTGCAACTACAAATTACTAGTATTCCATGATATAAGCATACAACTAACATGGAATTGAGCATGTGGGGCTACAATAATAAATTAACATAAAAATTTCTTCCATGTTCGGGATTCGCGTTAAAAATAGAATATGACATAAACTTACCTTGGTCTTTAAAATCATTTTCAATGATATCCTGAGATGGATCTAATCCTTAGGCGTTGCATTCGATGTTGTTTTGTTTTTACCATGTCGGCATTTGTCCGTGTGGTTTGACCGCGAATCACTGTTACGCGCGCCGTACGCCTAGCCTCTGACCATAAATAAGTCATTTGCAGGCCTATATGTCATTTATTAGTCATTTGACCAAGGTAAACAAGTCGTTTGTTAAATGTCTTGTTTATATTGGTCAAAATGACTTACCTAAACTAGTCCTGACTGAGGTAATTAAGTCACGGAGACTGGACTAATATAAATTAGTCGTTTTGACTAATTTATAAGCACCAATGACTAATTTACGTTTACAGTGTATAGGCGTACACCTCGGTTGCAGACATAATTTCTAATAACTTATTCGGAAAAGAACCTTAATCAGAACGGGCAATAATATAAATGCTGTGCAAATGCCAACATCAACGTCAATTACTTGACAAAACAAGGTGATAATGTTGGTATCTCACTTGCCACGAAACTGTTTCGAGACGAGTTTGAGACTATAATTTGAAACAGATTTGATACAGGTTTGAGGCGGATGGGTTGAGAGTATGAGACAGATTTTAGACGGGTTTGGAGCAAGTCACGGATACTTCTCGGAGACATCTCAGAGACGTCTCAAAGACGCCTCCTGAGTCTCCGCGACGTCTTATTAGTCGCAGTACAATGCATGTCTACCTACTAAAAGATTTTTCCGTTACGGAGACATCTCCGATTCTACGAGTTTGTCCTGGAAGTGAGATACCACCGTAATGCTACAGTCACACAGACACTTACATTGAGTTATGATCGGCGTTACGTCCAAAAATTCCCTTTTCTCTGTGGATCCCCACGGATGCTTTCCCGTCTTAAGGCCCGTTTACACCGCATCCGGCACGGCAACCCGGCACGGCATTCCGGCACGGTTTACGGCACGGCATGCCATTTTCTCATTTCCACTGAACACGGCACGGCAAGAACATACCGTGTTCGGATGCCATCCGGCAATCGAGAACCCAACTTCACTTCAAGTGCTAGGGGAGAAGTTCTAAAAACTAATTTTCATCTGTATTTTGATTCCAAGGGCTTCACTAGCATTTGTTTCAAGGAAGGGGGGGGGTTGCGCAAATTGAAATTTAAGATTTTGGTACACCCAATTATTTTCCCCCGTACAACCGGGCGAGCAAAAAGTACACCTTTTTTCACATCAGGTTGTTTTTGTTTTAATTATATTTTTAGGTCTGAATGGTGGGGGGGGGCTGCCAATGGGTGTAGTAGCTTGTCAAACAGAGCCAGCTTGAGGCATATGGCAAGAAGTAAATTTCTTCTGCACTTAAAAGTTCTTTTTCCTATTTTTTCCCCTGGCCAAATATCAATACATAATATTTGGTGCAGGGGCGTCGAAATGTTTTTGAATTGGATGAGTAAAAAGGGAGAGGGCCCTCATATCCCCACTCCCCCCCCCCCCAAGGCACTTCAATGAAGAAAAGGGAATTTAGGGGATGGCGATTTCCCCTGCCCCTACCCCCCCCCCCCCCCCCCCCCGATTCACAGCCCCTCTTTTATGCTAATTTTGAAGAAAATAATTATATAATATTATATAATAATTATATTATAATTATATTATTATAATAAAAATTGTCAATTGTAAATTTTTATTCATTTGTAAATGTTAATTAAATGTCAGGTCCATGACTTTCATCCATAAACCAATGCAAGATACAATAACCAAAATGAATAAAAGTGACACTTTATTTTTTCCATTAATATATGATTTATTTCTCATTTTTTTTCCACCATCGACTGTCATTAGGTTCATAGTTGTCAAGGCAACTGTATCGAGAAAAACTTTAACTGTTGACACATTTTCATCGTTTCAAATAAGCTGAGCTAGGAGATATTGAAGAACCACATTGTTATTGATTACTCATCGCTTTAAATTTTCGCTATACCTGCATTCATGTTTCTATATTGGATATGCATCAATATGATATTTGTACAAAATCAGTGTGGTGATCTGTTAAATCTATTATCATAATTATATATTCTATCTTTCTTTCGTAACATTCAAGTCTACTGAAATAAAGGGTATGCATGTTGGAACGTTATTTTTCAACTTACTTCCTCCCTCCCCCCCCCCCCCCAAAAAAAGAAACATTTATTATGATCTTCTCACAAACTTGAATTTCTGTTACATAAGTTTGTCCTTGAACTGTAACAATGCGGTCCAAAGGGACAATGAGATGTAACTCTACAATAAATAATTTCAAGTGGTAATTTGAAAAGTATACTTTAGATAACCGCTCCTTGGTGCACTAGCAAGTCATTACAAATTATAAACATGATAAATATCCTGCAAGTGATATACATAAATTGGAAACGATTTTTTTTTTTTTTTTCTCGTTGGGCAATATAAGTTACATAAAAATAGTGATATAATTGTATGTTTTGCTCCAGCTTTAAATTTTCTTGAGATCGTTTGTCCCCACTTCCACTTTTGGGGAACCTGGCTATATTTCGGACGTTCCCCAAACAATCCCCGGGAATCTAGTTTGTTAATCCCGAAATGCCCATTTTTGCCACTTTTTTCTCATTTCGGGGTCTTTTTTGTTTACCTTGCTGAAAAAGAAGGCTCCCTCAGTCCTACCCCCACAAAACACATTTGAGGTCAACTCCTTCTGTTGGCAGACAAATCATTTGTTCATATCTCATTTATGCTTTTGAAGTTGTATTTACTAATAATTGTACGTGTTTCTTTTCGATAGTATCAAATGCACCGAGTTGAAAATAAGTACGTCAATACGATCAATTGTTCTTTTATCTTTGTATTATTTATTGGAGTTTGCTGGAAATTGAATTATAACTGTTTTGGGGGTGATTTTTTCCTTCACATTAAATCTTTAATCCATCGTACAATAAAAAATAAATCAATTATACAACCATCAACTCGCTGTCTATCATGCATCGGTAGTCTAGTACAGATATGACAAGTCAAAAATTAATAAATTTTCAGATGTTAAGAAATAATTATACATGACAATGTTCAATCATGGACCTACTACCTCTGTCAGAGGTAGTAGGTCCATGGTTCAATGAATCAAAGACTATATAAGCTCATCTATAATTGGAAAAGAATTGATTATTCAAAGTATTGCCTTCTTTTTGTAGTCCTACTACAGGCAGCAAAGTTGAAAAATTTCTGCAAAAATACGAATTTCGAACCTTTCGTTAAAAGGAGAATAAAGTGATTGAGGTAATGTTCTTTTTAAACTCACTTGCGACAATGAATGTGTAGAACGAGGAATTGCATGGCGTCACTCTATTTGTATTTTTGTTGACGGGATCGCACCACTACCACTCTTCTTTTGTATGTTCCCTATTTTTCAGAAAACTCTCCCTCATATCCATCCAATTTCTTTCAGCTGCATCATCTCTAGTAGAGAAAAGAAGAAGAAGAAAAGTATATCATAATTAGTTATGTATCCTCTGAGAATCGACTCTTTCGGTTGATTTTCCTCTATATCTATACTACAATTGATTTAAGGGCTATTCTGGTGTCTCATCTACCGTAACTTACATCACGTTCAAGTTATCATTATTTATTTTTTTTATAAGTGCAAAGTAGTTACAATGACCCCGAAACTTAGTATAATTTTGTAGTTATTAGATTGCAAGTATCAGTTGTTACCATCTTTTAGACACATTCCTTCACAAACACACACAAAAGAGCAACATTTTGTGGTCTTCTTTGTGATCTTTCTATTCCCGGATTTAAATCAAAGTTTAAGACATTACTTCACAGTAATGAAATTTGCTATATTAAGCTTGATTAAAAAGGTCAAACCAGTTTATTTCACCAACCTGACATCCCACGTTGGGTGCCCATTTGACGCCACACTTCTGTTTCCTAGCTCCACCTTCAAAGCTTCCCAGGATTTTGCCACAAATGCATGGTGTGTCTCTACTGCGAAGATTATTTCCTCCTCCATGGTTATCTGCAATAAATTCCATACCAAACAAACATAAACGTTTACTTTTTGAAATATATTGTAGAGTAAGCGAAAGTGATCGGGGAACAATTATCTAAGGGGCACTTTCTTAGAGAGGCTGAGATTGGGACTGGGACTTTTTGTCAAGTCAGAAAGATAAAAAGTGCATAAACTCTTGAATTTTATAGGTTGTGGTACGTAACCATATTACAACACAAGTGCAATTCATGTTCGACCGGCTGCGCACTAAAGCCAGGCCCCCGCACTTGGGTAATAAAAATAATATAATAGTAGAATTTTTTTTTTTTTTTTTTACGGGGGGGGGGGGGCGACATGATTTTGGCACCCTTGTGCAGGCCAATTTGTTTAAATAATGGCGCCCACCCACGACCACCCCTTCCCCGTCAGTCAAAAAGGACTACGGCTTGAATAAATGTTAAAGCATTTTATTGTAGCATTATGTTTTTAAGCACTTTATACTTTGGGGAGATATAATTACATCAAAACAAGGTACTTGTGGAAAAGTTTTAAAATGTTTCACCACATAAATAAAAATAACAATAATAATGATAAATGCGAGCCCGAACCGCGAAGTCTAGATCTAGTCTACATAATTCTCTAGACAAATGTTCTCTACTCTAGACAAAGAGGCGTTTTTACATCAAAGCATCCAGATCCAGATCCACACTCTAGCCTCAAGATCTAGATCTAGAATCTAGATCTAGACAGAGTCTAGATCTAACGTCAACACTAAACAGTTAGATGACTAAAGTCTGAAAGAGGCCTAACAAGTTAGATCTAGATCTAACTTAGAGTTAGATGTAACGACTTAATAATAGTAGCCAAGATTTAGTAGATCTAGATCTAACGTTAGATCTACTCTCGTTTAGACTCTCCCTCGAAGTGTTTGTACACGTTTGAATAGACATGATAGATAGAAACATACATGTTTAGATATATAAATGACTGTTAGATTTATGCTGAATGCAATTGTATGAAAAATGCGCTTAGAAATTATCACAAATAAGCACTGTCCCAGATGTGCTTATCTGTGTTGGTGATTCAATGTTCTCGACCTCTTAACGTTAGATTTCATCATTTTCAAAGTTATTTTTACCTAGAAATGGTGACAATTGATTTTCAAAACCTTCTCATGATCCGTGAGTAGTCTACCTAAGTAAATATACTCATTGCAAGATCTAGACTAGACCAGGGTTTAAATTAGACCAAAGCCAAGGCCAAATCTTTCTTCTTTTTTTTTTCATTTTTCACTCTCACTCAGTCTCACACTGTCACTGAACCCTGCACAGCCACAGCACATTCGAAAAATCACGCACTCAACAAATAATTATCTATGCAGTCAATAGATTAAGGTTGTTCTTACCGGTCCAAGATCAGTTGTAGAGCTGATCTGATAGGGCTTGGTCTTGAAAATTTTTAATTCAGCTTGTGTAGTCTTGCGATTTTGTATTAAAACAGTAAACGATTTAACACGTAAATTCCCATAGACCGCGCGCCACCGCAGGAAAAATTGTTGCTCAATCAAGAAAATAGAGGCGAGTAAAGTGACGTAATATCTCTGGACTGTGATTGGCTAAAAGTGAAAATGCCGTGTGCCGTGCTCCAAAAATGGCTCTTGGATCGATCCGCAAATCCGGCAAAAAATACCGTACTGTAATACACGGCACGGCACCGTTGCAGTGTGAACAGCATCATAGGATATAGTGGGGAGCGATTTTTTGGGTTGCCGTGCTGCCGTGCCGGATCGCCGTGCCGGATGCGGTGTAAACGGGCCTTTAGTCAGCAGTGGAAATACTGATAATTTCGTTGATCCAACAAAACAAAGAAATACATCATAGAATAGAATATAATTATTATAGAGGATGAAATAAAGACAAAACAATAAAAACGTAACTAAACGTAAGTGTCTTTGTGACTGCAGCATCGGTGTCTGTGTGACTGTAGCATAAGTGTCTGTGTGACTGTAGCATAAGTGACTGTGTGACTGTAGCAAAGGTGTCTGAGTGACTGTAGCATAAGTGTCTGTGTGACTGTATCACAAGTATCTACATGTATGTGACTGTAGCATAAGTGTCTGTGTGACTGTAGCATAAGTGTCTGTGTGACTGTAGCATAAGGTCTGTGTGACTGTAGCATAAGTTGGTAAAATCGGTTAGGTTGACTCTTTCTCTCTGGTCACCGGGCGAATTTTCATCTCTGCACTTTTCATGGTCTTTTTCCAGTATATGCTATTATACTCGTCACGGTAGATCCCGTTCAAGTTGCAAGTATAACACGATCTGAACCACCAACCACTCTTATAAATATGTGCACATGATCCTCCAATGAAGTCGTTGTCTCTGTCTTGGGTACTGAATTCTACTCCAGAGTGGGTTCTCAATTGATTACCTATAGGACAAGGGAAAAATTGGGAAATTATGGCCGCAAAACTAGTTACATAATTTATTTTTTGTCTACAAGAGATAGAGGAGAGCTGAAATATTTCCAAGATAATAACAGACTAGCCGATAGTCCAGTCCACTCCTGTTGTAAAGAGACAGGCACAGATCCAAGATTTCTTGAAGGGGAGGGGCAACATTGGAATTTCAGGTTTTTGTACCGACCCCAATTTTTTTTTTCTGTGATATACTAGTATGCAGGCAGAGTAACCACAAAAAAAAACAACAACAACAACAACAACAAAAAGAGAGAAAGAAAAAAAGAGAGGGGTAGGCGTAAAATATTAATTTGTGATTGATCGTATCTTTGGATGTTACAGGTTTTTTTTTTTATATATCATTTACATAGATTAAGTCATATTCTGAAATGTGCACTATCATTGTGTATGTACCACATCGATGATATAACGATTTTGGGGGGGAGGGGAAGAAGACAGACTTTACAAGTTTTATGAGAGGAATTACCTGCATTACCACTATAATCGCGAACTGCCAGGGTATAATTTCCAGTTTCATTGCTCAGTTTGAAGTGTTTGTAGTTGGCATAGCGGGTCAACCCTGAAACTAATTCTTCGAGATCAACCCACAGTTCGTAAGACTTCTGATTGGTCAGGAGATGGATCTTCTCGTTGCCCAGCCAATGTTCGGACGAGACGCTTCCAAACCCGTTTGCGTAGTCCAACCAATTCCGATTGAAGTTGACAGAACCGTCTTTTCTTCTCTGGAAAACCTTGAAGGACATTTGATTTAAAAAGAATGTTAAATCATTATGATCTTTAACTCTTCATCCACGTTAAAAAAAAAAAATCCTTCTCAGAGTGACTGACCTATTGACCCGGAATCAGAGTAAATCAGAGCTGACCCGGAAACGAACCGAGGCGGTACCTTGTGTACCTGGAAGTATATCAGAGCCCTTGGCCCGAATTCACAAACGTGGTTTAGTTAGTCCATGGTCTAAATCAATTGTTTAAACCACGA
Organism: Paracentrotus lividus; assembly: GCA_940671915.1. Lineage (NCBI taxonomy): Eukaryota > Metazoa > Echinodermata > Echinoidea > Camarodonta > Echinidae > Paracentrotus > Paracentrotus lividus. The sequence goes on from CALNVZ010001512.1 coordinate 19,745, forward strand.
ATTTAGACCATGGTCTAATATTTTGTATTCACAAACCACCTGATTTAGACCATGGACTAAATAAACCACGTTTGTGAATTCGGGCCCTTGAGTCGGAATCTTCGTCCATCTGGGCCATAGTACATTTTCACCCGGAACACGGGTCGATCGGAGCCTTTAGTTGACCAATCCAGAATCCGGATAAAATTGACCAAGTAGTAGGCCTATACATGACATGCCCCCGATGAACCCAGAGTCTGAGAAACAAATGCCCCGAAATGGGTCGAATTTGACCTTTCATTTATGTGTGTCTCAAAAACAACATTGTCTAAAAAAAAACAAGAAAAAAAACAAAATGAAATGAAACACACACACACACACATGTTGGCTCATTGGTTATGCTACAGTCACACAGACACTTACGTTGAGTTACGTCCGGTTGCGTCCAAAAATTATTTTCTTTTCTGCGGATCCCCACGGATGCCTACCCGTCATAGTCAGCAGTCGAAATATTGATAATTTTGTTCATCCAGTAAAACAAAGAAATACATAACAAATGATAGAATAGAAAAAGAAATAAGATTAAAACAACACAAACGTATCTATACGTAAGTGTCTGTGTGACTGAAGCATTAAATCGCCCGCATACCAAAGTCTGCGCTCGGCATTTCAGAATGGAGAAGGGATAACTGCCGAAAAGTCTCAGAGATGTCTCCTGACTCTCCGCGAACGACGTCTTATGAGTTGCGTGAAAATTAAACATAAAAGTTCTATTAGATTTTTTTCTCCGTCGCGGAGACATCTCAAGACGTCTTAGATTCTCAGAAACGTCGCCGCGAAGTGAGATACAACCTTAAATTTCACGAAGTTGATCTCTGAAAATATCATGCTGCAGTCACACAGACGCTTACGTAAAGTTACGTTTTTGTTGTTTAATTACGTCCGGGTTGCGTTTTTGGGAGGGTGGGGGAAAGACGTGTTTTTTCTGGGCTCTCGGATTTAAGGAATTTGCACCTTCAATATTTGGAAATGTATGGACATTTTTATATGGACTTGTGGACATTAACTCAAGGAACGCAAGTATTATATTTGTTTATCATAAGATTGAGGAATTTGTGCGGAATGATTGATTTTGTATGATTTTTGGGTGAATTTTTATCTAAATTATTAATAAAAAATTTTCAAAAATAACCGTATCATAATAAGAAGCGTGCATTAATATGAGCGTCTTCATTTGCGTATATTTTCATGCGCTGTAATCTAATGTTTACTTTCTTTGTGACGTAAATTATTATTGTGACGTTTGCGTATTCAAGCGTTTCAAAACCTTTTATTTGTGACGCAACCAATTATATATTGTGACGTCGAATATTTGTGCATAGTGCTGTTCGAGGGTTGGGTATTTTTTATTCATGGCCGTATAGTAAGTAGGGTTTATCTTCCTGGGGCCGTATTCCGAAACATATCTTAAGACAAATATTCTTGTATCTCAGAGTTAAGACAAAATTCGTATTCCGAAAATTATCTTATC